>ML790261.1:835189-850665 GCA_009831015.1 Picea engelmannii | reverse complement strand
CTTAGAAGTGTAGATCAACATTTTAAAGTTAAATATCTAGAGGTAATGTTATGTGTTTTAATGTATATTGCATGTGCTAACATTGAGTAAAGAAAACACTTGCAAGGGCACCTTAAAAGAGCAGTTAACCATCAAATATTGAGCAGAAAGTTTGGTGATTGTTTGTTGTCATAAAAAAACAAGAAAAGAGAGCCATACTAAGGTCAAGGATAGACCTTATATGGCAGCCTCATAGGACCTCAGAAATTTCTACAGGGAGGATAACAATCATTCCTCCCAACCACCTGAGCTAAACTCAATTAACTGCCAATCATATTTTCACACATTTGTATATATTAAATCTTATCCAATATTGGAAAGTCAATTCTTGAACTTTTATGCTCCATTTGATATCAAAGCCAAATTTGGTAAATATTTTTACTAGAGACAAATTTGCGGAGGTCGGGTTTAGTCACCGTAGTTCAAATCACTATTTTTTGGATATATCATGGATATATCTTGTGAAGCTATGAAGGCCTTTTTTGACGAGTTAATGAATAAACTCAATTTCTAGCCTCTAGGAATCGATAGACAAATTAATTGAAAAACACATAGTTGGAATAAGATAAAATATTTGAAAAGTACAAATACAAGGAACACATTGAATTGGAACCTTCTCTAGAAACCGATGGAAAGGACAATGACAATGACCATCTCCATGACAATAAGGAATATTATGAAACAAATATTAATGAAAACGACAACGTTTTACATGTGGCTAGTAAAGATTATGTTCATCGCTCGACCTACGACAAAGAGAATATATATTTGGTTCCTAAGATTGTATATGAAACCATGGTAGGTTAGGGACATTTTAGAGGTCCTTCAATGCAACAAACACACAATCGACTCTCTCTCTTCTTGCAAACCAACAAGCCAAAAGAAATCTTAGTGAGTCACATAAATTTGTCACTAAAGATTTTATGAATTTGTAAATGTGTAACGAAGCACCACAAGGTACACGTGTTCAACAAAGGCCATCTATGATTCAAAAATCCAATAACTGCTGCAGCTCAAAACCTACAAACTACCAATACAAAAGGATTAATTTCTTTTGTGATTGTCACATTCAGGAATATGATACCCAACATACTACAAACCATAAAGTCATCACAACAATTTGTATTGTTGATAGCATGGCGTTTCTCATGGCTCATTGACCAACATGATATGGTGATAAGTAACAATTGAATGTATTTCACTGATTGACGAGGAGATTTATACAATCATTGCAAGTTCTAGTAGCCATTCATGATATGTTTTGCAATGAGCACGATGATTCTTTGACAGTTATTACCAATGAAGACGGCAACACGATGCTTTGATAATTATTACTAACTAATGAAGCGAAGTACGAGACATTTTTTTGGATATTGACATTCCCAACTGTTGTCTCTGAGTGCAGGTGTCAGTTGAGTCTGTGAACTCTCCTCATTTCTTCTCTCCTTCAATATACCACAATAAGGTTGAGGTGGTAGTGGGTTGCCACCTTCATTTACTGTTGATGCTCCTCCTGATGAGCATGCCAACTCTGGCATGTTTGTTTCCTTGAAAAGAATGGACTTCGTGGTGATGGAATTTTCACTTCTATCATCAAAGCCTAGGCCTTCATGCTTGGCCCTTGGTATAGCTACAATGGGGCCCAAGATTCCTTGTTTCCTCTTGCCTAGCCCTTCTCCATCATAACCCATTTTCCTTAGAAGTTTAGAGCCAATACCCCTGGTATGCTTTTCAAATTCACCAAGCTTCTCTTGAGAATTGTCTATATAAGGTGAGCTTACCAAGGTGGTCTCAGTCATGGTGCTAGCATCTGTAGTGGCAATGGAAGGTTGCCTTGCTCTTCTGTGCTCTTGGACAACTGCTTGAAGCCTTGTCAAGGCCTTCTCCTTCTCTGCCAAATCTTGTTTCAATTGCATCATCATCTGTGTGACCCTATCCTCTTGCCAATTATCCATCTGGATGACCTTATCACCAAGGTATACAAGCTGTGCTCTGTGCTTGTCCCAATTTGTCCTGACTGTAGTGAGGGGAGTCTTGGCCTTTTTTAAATTTCTTCTTGAGCAATGGCAACAATTTGGCAGAGCTCTCTATGTGCTTCTCCATCTCTACCATCCTTCGGTTATACATTTTAACATGTGCCTTCAAGCTCTCATTCTCTTCTCGAAGCTCGACATTGCTGGCCCTTAAGTCTTCCAACTTATCTTTGTTTTCTTTTCCCATGTTGTGGTATGTACTATCCTGTTCAAACTTTTGGACATTGTGTCTCTTTCAAGGATGCAACTACTCTGATACCATCTGATCCATAATAGAGGGGCTCAAGGCCTACTTGCTTCACCAACATAGATACCTGTGCCCTCTGCCCTGCACAACATATTTTCTCCTTCTCCTGATGAGAAAGTCATCGCTCAATGTAGCCCGCTCATATATAATAACTGATAATGGAAGGTTGACAATTACAATATCTTCCACAAAACAATTGAGCAACTCAAATGCATAACCGTTCCATATGACATTGGTCTTCGTGTCGAAGGTTGCACTCAATTGTCATTAATGTGGAAACTTCACTTTGATTTTTCTCTCCAAATGGCCAATAGTGACACACATGGTGGTAGGAAGATGCTTCATCATCTCCACGTTCTCGACGAGCTAGTATTATTACGTGACTAGCATAGGGTTCCACGTCCAAAACAATCATGGGATGTGTGGACAAGAGAGAGTATGCTTTGGCTATCAAAGTGAATGCTCAACTCAACGCCTTGACCTTGAGCTAATGAGATAATCGAGCAGAGGTAATAAAAGACCAAATTGATGGATATTGAAACACTTTTACAACAAGTGGGATTCTTCTGGGCGTCTTGGAAAGTTCAGACATTACACTATGCAATTAATCTAGTCAAAAATTAGGGTTAGGGTTTTTTTATGGTTGACAACAAATGAATCATATGTCTCTCTTGCATGTTAAGGTTCTGGTGGAGACTGATGAGATGAGTTATGGAAGTTCCTAGATCGTAGAATCAAGCCATGGGCACAATTGGGTTGTTGGCAAAAGAAGTATGGGTTGCCTAGTTGATAAGGTTTGGGTTGTGTGTAGTTTAGATAACATTTAAACATTAGATGGAGCACCTAGCTACTCATGTATAGTCGTGGGTCTATTAGACGATGAAAATAATTTGTGGGAAAAAAAGAAGAGGTGTGCCTAGACTCTCCTTGAGTTGGAGTTCCCATGTAGAGCTTGAGCAACAAAGGAAAACATGTGTGAGGTCTTTCTTTGAGTTGGGGTTCACTTGCAACGTTTTAACAACAAAGAAGAGTTGTGTGAGGTCTCTCCTCATGAATATGGTTCACACTCAACATTCCAACAACAAATAACAATGCATGGGGATATCCTTGCGCTATCGTGAGTGCCCAGACAAGGTTACCATCTTTCTTGCAAACAAATTATGGTCATATTGATAGTGAGAGAACGCTCCCAAAAGTTTCATGGACACCCATAGGCATGGGTATGATCGTGGCTAGGTTAGACAACAAGAGTACAAGGGTTGGGACATCTAGGACCAAGGGCATGATTCTTAGAACGCCCAATACATCCCAAGGTGAAGATTACTAGATGACATGTGTAATCACTATTATTAAGGTACTCACACACATTAATAAAAACAAGAGGCAACAAGTCATGCTACATCCCCTCATTAAGATACATAAAATTCATTTAAAATTATACCCAACATACCCCATGGAATACAACGATGAATTTAACCATAGCACATAGAGGAAAAACACATTAAGGATGGATTCTTTTACCCTGGAACCTAATTGGGAAAATCAGTTGAATGGTGCTCAATATTCTTCTTTCTGCAAGTTTGTAAGTTTTTACAATGTTCTCCTCCTCCTTGGCTAGAATCTCTTTGAGTATGAGCGAGAGTGAAGAAATAGGGAGAGCTAGGGGGTAAGAGAAGGCCAAAAACCATGACTCTTCACTTCTCATTCCTTAGCCTCCTCTCCTATCCATTTCCTTGTCATTTTTAAAAATTATTTTTCTTTAATTTGTTAGTTACATTCTTCTTTGGCTTATTCCACGTTAACTTGCATTGTTTTACATGGATTTCATAATGTTGATTGATTGTCAATTTGTTTTGTGGGTATTGAGTCTTATCCACTCATGGGAAGGGATCTTGCCTCAATGAGGATGGCTATATGATCATAGTGCCTAGTAACCTTGGGAAATGGGAAAATACTTGTGAAAATGACATCCAAAATTAACTTGAGTAAATGGGTATAAGGGGAAAGGGTTTCATTTCACTTTTACCTTGCCTGGACACTTGTCAATTCACCCTCAAGCCCAAATTCGTCCTTGCATGAGTAAGGGGAAGGCCAAGACACAAATCTTGTGGAGAAAGGTTCCATTAAGATGGATTATAAAAGAAGTGGCATGCCCATTGTTGGGGTTGGCTAGCTCACGAGGAAGTTCTCTATGGAGCTATGTAGGATTGGTGCACTAGTGTATGAGGATGAGGATGATGGGTTGGACATAATCTATGCCTGACAAAATATGTTTTTGTACCAACTAGGTCTGTGTGGATTAAGGGGCTGGGAGTGTGCCTGCAACATGAAAGGTGATAAAGCTTAGTGTGCCTATCTCCTTATACTTTTATTTGGGCCCAAATTGTAGGACACCAATGCTAGGTGATTGCGATCATTGGTTGAAGGTGGTAGTAATATCCTTGCAGAGTAGGATTCCATTGCTGTGTGGTTGCGATTACCAGTTGAAGGTGGTAGTAAGATCTTTTCTTGAAGGGGGGTGCAACTTTTGTGTGGTTTCAATCACCTACTGAAGGTGGTAATGAGACCCCTGCGCATAATAATCCTATGGGATTTGGGGGTGCTGCAAATCTAGGATCCTCTCCACAACACTTAGGTTGCAGTGATTGTAATCATGTTGATTTAGTCCTAAGTAGTTGGATGATATTCTTGTGAACACTGTGAGATTATCTGACAATAGTAACACCCTAATGGGTTGTTACAAAGTGGTATCGCAACCTAGGTTTTCTACTACTATAAAACTTTAGGCAGACAAATGAATCCATAGAACCCATTGATCGTTATTTAATGTGAATCCAATTAGTAACCTTGAAACATTGATGTGTTCATAATATAATATAAACAAAAGAAAAGTATGAAACCATTAATTTATCTAACAACTAGCATAAACTAACTTATCATTGCATATTAGAAGTGATTATTTTAGTTGCACGAACTAACTTATCATAACTAACTTATCATTGCATATTAGAAGTGATTATTTTAGTTGCATGAACTAACTTATCATAAAAGTATGAAACCATTAATTTATCTAACAACTAGCATAAACTAACTTATCATTGCATATTAGAAGTGATTATTTTAGTTACATGAACTAACTTACCATTTAATATTAATGATTCTTTTAGTTTCCTTTTCTCATAATTTCCTGGTTCACTTTTCACATCATTTTCCCTTCCACATCATTTTCCCTTGCGATAAGATTATTCCTCTACTTTTAATTTGTTACTATGAAACTAATCACTAAAATATAATAACACAATAAAGATTCAACCATCCATCCCTAACATGAGTGGGGTCCTTTTAATTTCTCTTTTCTTCCCTTGCCCATCATAGTGTAATATAAAGAAAAGAGATAGGTATAGCAAATGCATAAAGTAAAAGTAAATACATCCTAATATTATTTAGATTTAGACTAATTATTTGAAAAAGTTTAATATTATTAAATCTATATTTAATAATATAATGTAATATCCTTTAAATTTATATTAATTATTTGAAAAAGTTTAATATTATTTAATCTATATTTAATAATATGTTTATCTATTTTTAAAGCGTTTCAAGTGTATATTATGTAATATGTGTGTTCTTTTATAAAGAGGGTGATTTTATAGGTTTTATAGCAAATCGTGCTCTAAGTATCAACTATTCTATTGGCCATTCAAATAAGAACACTTAGTGAAATACAAAGTTGAATTGATATAGGAATTCATAACTGTGAAATATCATTAATCCCCCATTCAAATAAGAATACTTAGTGAAATACAAAGTTGAATTGATATAAGAATTCGTAACTGTGAAATATCACTAATCTCTACTTGCGGCCACCTTTGTAGCTGCCTTCCCCAACATAGAAACATCATCCAAACCTTCCTCCATAAGGCAATGATCTGCAACTTGGTTCTTGGGAGAAGCAAAAACAACGTTATTACCATGGACATACAATATATGTGTATTGGTCATAATAACAAGGAAACAAGTCATTGCCCCCAGCATTTTAAAGTTTAACCAATATGTATTTATGATCAATACATTTAATTATATTACATTGCATATTTTAAGTTATATTAAATTACATTACAATATATTTATTGCGTTAATTACATATATTAGATTTTATCATTCAAATTTTCTGCGTGGAAAGGGTTCTTTATTCCACAAACAAAGGGGTCTCATATACTAATTTGGTGGTGACCAAATTAGTGTATGAGACGCCTTTGTTTATGAGATAAAGAACCCTTTCAAAGAAGCAATTTAAATACTAAAATCTATAGATGTATATAATTAACACTAATATAATTTAATATAACTTAAAATATGCAATGTAATATAATTAAATGTATTGGTTATATATATTTTATGCATTTATATATTACGCATATATAGTATGTTTATAAGTTAACAATGTTGTTAATATTGTTAATATATTGGTTTTAATTGTTTTCATCTTTTATATATATATATATATATATATATATATATATATATATATATATTAGATTGTCTAAATATATTGTTTGTTTGTATTGTTATATCAATTGGTATTGTATATATATTTTGAAAATCTATTACTTATGTATTTTTTATATACATTGTTTATGTTTATATAGAGATATCAATAGATATCTTTCTAATAGGTGGAGGGGGGTTTATATATTGGTTAGTGACGAAGATTCAATGTTATTAACACATTATTTTGGAATTTGAATTGTGATATCAACAATATTTGATTCCTAAATAATATAGTATGAGAATATTCATTGTGATGACAAGTTAAATTTTTTTTATAATAGTTTAATGATCCTTGATTCAATGATGAGTTCAAAACTAATAACAAAGTTTAGATTCTTGGAGTAATGTCATAATACCAAAGATAATGATTGAATGGATCAAGTACGAGGACATGAAGCTATGCATTACTCATCATTTCATTCATGAGGTATTGCCTTCGTTGCAATCAATGTTGAACTAGAATGGTAGCCACTCTACCATGTTAGAAGTAGAGCCTTAGAAGTGTTATTGGAAATAATGCAGATTATTCACAACTTAATGATCTAATTTCATGATAAATTGACTCAAGATGGATACATAATTAATATTAAGGGTTTGGATAATGTTGATGGACTATCATGGACTTGATGATGGGATGATAATTAAATAATAACTATCATGGATTAATATAATATATGGTAATGATAGGGGGATTGGTTGATAATGGCTATATTGAGATCGAAATAAAGGATGCATGAGTTGGGAATTGGAAAATAAAAGAGTCTTATTTCATACTTGGGTATGCAATATTGGGTTGGCTTTGAGGTTGAAGCCCTATTGAGAGAGGGAGAATTGTAACACACTGTGTTGTGGGTGGGTGTTGTGCAAGTTTTTTTATTTGTTTGCAATGGTGGAATTTTCTTAATGGCTAATTGTTGAGTAATTCTACTTTGGTAATAGGTGATGTGATCCCCTTCAATAAATATGATCAACGTGTTGGATATCATCTGGCTAAACTTTGAGTGTTTTAAGTTGTTAGTTGGGCTCCTCTTTCAGGATGATTCATTGTTAGAAGTTTACTTACCATAGGATAGATGTATGCCCTGATGAATGTATATATCCTTGATGGTTGAAGACGAATAATAATTATTTGATATGATTTTATATGATGACATGTTTATATTTTAGTCTCACTAATATAAGATAATGTTATGGACTCACCATCCCCTCATGTTTACCTCCACTAATGATTGATTATGATGAACTTAAAAACCTATGTGATTGTCTAGATTATAATGAATTTTGACATTTCTTAATGGAAACATTAAATATTCTTGATAATGACTATGAAGCATTAATAACTAATGGATTATGATTATCATGATTAGTCCTTAATGGTATGGCTATGATTACATATATACTTATTGATATTTTTTATGCTATGGATATTGATGATAATGTGCATATTCTTGATGATGGTTGGGTAGTTGTGATAACCCTTGGTGAATATTAATATGATCTATTGTATTATGATGTGATTCACCCTCATATGATCCCTGCATACGTGGATCCCTTGTTAGAAAGATTTTCCATTGCGATTATGTGTAGATTCCTTGTTGGGATGTGGTTTATGTGGATTCCCTGCTAGGAATATACTTCATGAAATGCATGGACATATGTTAAATACCTTGCTATTGGAGTTTTTTCATATTATGATTGATGATGTGTACATGTGATTGGATACCTTGTTATGATTATTCATATGATTGGAGACCTTTTTGTGATTAGTGCTATGACTGGATACCTTGCTATGATTGAACAAATACCTTTCTATGGCTGATTGGATACCTTGATATGATTGATTGGACACCTTTCTATGATTGATCATATATTGTTCTATGATTGATTGGATACCTTGCTAGGATTGGTTGGATACCTTTATATGATTAATTTGATACATTTCTAAGATTGATTGGATACCTGTCATATGATATGGTTTAGGATGTATGCACATGTTATAAATTGTTGGGTGTTAGTGCTAGGTAATTGTGATCACCAACTAGTGGTGGTAGTAAGACCCTTGCATAGAAAGACACCATTGTTGTGTGGTTGCAATCACTAGCTGAAGGTGGTAGAAAGATCTTTGCTTGAAGGGGGGAGCCATTTATATGTGGTGCAATCACTAGATAAAGGTGGTATTAAAACCATTGCACACCATAATCCCATGGAATTTGGAGGTGTTACAAGAATAGGAGCCTCTCCACCATGCCTAGGATGAATTTATTGTAAACTTGTCAATTTAGTCCTAAGTAGTTGGATGAAATTCTTGAGAACATTGTGATTTTGTGGTTTCTATCCTCATTGATATTGAACCCTGCTCAGGAGGAAAAACCTATGAAGGTGGTTGCATTGGTTGGATGGAAAAATGACCCTTGTTACATTCCCCCCTTGTTATTGAACACTGGTTCATAGAATTTTGTTAGAGATCGTTGGTGGGAGATGGAGCATAACTAGCTCATCCTTGGACTTCTACAAGTGATAGGTTACATGTATATTTTGTGTTTAAGTATTTAATTTGTAAAATGTTGGTTTTCGAGATCGATGATGTGATTACATGTTCTTTTTGGGCCTTTGGAAAGCCCTTATTTAGTGTAGTTGCTGGCTTATATGCATTACATTTGCTACTCTTATTTCTTTCTTGTTTGATGTGTATGGCCTTAAATAATATATGTTTTTATCTAGTAATGGTAACACCTTGATGGGAGATTATAACATAGAAGTTATGGAATTTGATTTCATTAGTCCAAACTCCCATACTCAACTCCAAAATCTTTAAGTTAACTTCACCTCACTCATAGTTCACACCATACAAATGAATTTTGAAATTCACATTTCACTCTATTTATATTTTTGACCTAATTCTTCTTATGTCCCATGTAGGATATCCCTAGCTCCATTTTTTCACCTTTACATGATTAGATTCATATTCTCATTCACTTAAATCGTGTGGTATTTGATTCATGTGTGTAGGATCTTTGTTTAGGAACCCTTTTTCTTGCCATTTTTCAAAGGCATTCATTCCCCCCTTGAGGTATACTTCTTCAAATTGGAATTTAGACATAATATTCCCCCTACCTATGTTGCATTAAACCTTTTTTATGTCACCTGAGTTTACTTTAGGGCCTCCTCACCTCTCCAAGTTTCCTCACCATTCCCAATTTCATTTTTCACTTGCCACGTGGTAATTATCCACCTTCACGGGATGCCATTATTTAACATCCATTTCCATTTTGGCACATTGGTCATTACATCCCCATTAGGATAAGGAGTCAATATAGTTTATATGACTATATGAGCCTCATACTTTTCTGATATCATATTACTAACCTATTTCCATATATTCCCAAGAGATTTTTATTGGTTTTTATGTTATACTTCTCCCTGTGCCATTGAGTTCCCACTTCATTCATGTGTTGAATCCCATCTACATTTTGACCACCATTTACCCTTTTTCAAGGAGACCCTCCCATGGTTCCCCACCCTTGGTTGCCTCCATTTGCTACCATATTCCTTACATGAAGTTTGGAACTACTTGGTCACATTTTGGAACCTTTCACCTTGCTTTTAACATATATAGATTCTTTTATTCATTATAAAAATATGAAATACTAGAACATCAACAAAACACCAAAAAATACAAAATGGGGAAAACATTGTCATTTTGATAACACTATTTATTTTCCACTTATTCATGAATTATCTCTTTACCACTATGACAACAATCTATGTCACCCTTGATTAGAGCATCTTTACTAAGTTACACATGCCCTTAGTTATTATCATCATTCAATGGTTATTTGCATCCTATTCATACCAATTGATGTCATCACCATGGTTTTCAAGATTGGCTAGTCCTTGTACCTAACTTTGTACTTAATAACCTGATTTTAATATCTCACATTTGCTATCACTTTACTTTTACATATATGTTCCCTAGTATGCTTGCAATCTGATCCCTTTGTTTCATCCCCTAATTATACATGGTTGTGTCTTTTTGTTCCATTAATGGTTACTACTTAGGTTAGCCTTTTTTTAATTCTCCAGTCAAGGGAAGTCCTAAGTATTATACTCACTGACCATCTCATAATGTATCCAAATACATGATTTATAGGATATTTATACACCATCCAACAATGCCAAACCCTCATTTGACCATTTCAAGGATTGTGTCACATATCCCTCAATACTCACACTATTTAGGCCTAAATATATTTGATAGTCATGTGACCCCTGTATATCTATAAATTCAACATTGTTTTCTCTCATAAGTGCCTAAGGACACCTTGAAGTAGAAAGGTGTTTCATATGGGCTTTCCCATGTCTCCCATCTCATTAACACTTTGTCCTTTAGTCATCCTTTAGGTCTAATTAGGCACATGGGTGCCCATGACTAAAGTGGAGCATTCACATCAAAACCAATTTAATGTGAAGCTTTAGCTTAGCTTGTAATTAGAATCTATGGCTAATCATTCAAAAAAAGGATTTGAGAACAAGGTTATGATGAATAAATAGAGCCAAAGATTTAGGAGTAAATTGCTTCCACTCAATTATTTTGAGTTTTCTTTCCTTCTTTCTATTCATTTTCCCTCCAAAATGATCATCCACGAGGGGAAATGCTACCCAAACTCCAACAAAAATTGATATTAAGAATTATAAGAGGATAAAAGGACCATCCCATAGAGAACACTTGAGCTCACTTTCTACAAACTTTATCCCCTAATGATATAGTGTATTTTTTTATTGCTTTTCCATTGAAATAAATCAATTGTTTCTCCTTCCTCCCAAATGTTTCATTGTACACTGTATGAATCATTGAATCACTTGTTTAATTCTTTTCTAACTATCATGCATGCTAGAAGATAATGTAATTGATTATGTTGTTGTCTACTTACCTTCATTGTTTATTCTTAGTAATAATAATTGACTAGGATAGGGTTTTTGTACTCCTATGCACAAAAAAAACCCATAGAATAATTATTGTGTAGATAAATAGATAAAGGGAATATATAAGTTTTTTTGTTTCTTTTTCTTTAAATTTTTGTTGACTTTAAATTTATGATATTTCATGATGTGAGTTTGACAGTGGCAATTTTTGATAAAATGCATAGAAGTATGCAACATATATTCAGGAGAAGTGGATAGTTTCTATGACATTGTTATTGATCCATTGGTATATAGACAATATATGTTTTATATTTGGTGTATGGTAGTAGGTTTTGTGACTCAAGTGAACATGACAACTATAATAATTCTTTGTGATACAAAATAAATTTATGTATAATATTGCCGACATGTTTGTAAATTCGACACTTGTGAGTGGTTTACGAGTATAATACTTGGAATGAATTTTTATTCATACACCACTTATCCATTGTAAATTACAAGATGACATGGTAATAGGGATTTCAATGTTGATTAAACTTTTACTTCATGGGAGTACTTTTTTTTTGAAAAAGGAATCCATGTGGACATCATGGAAGTTTAATTATTGCAAGACTTTTTAAAAAAAATTCAATATATTGTACCTTACCTTTGGCATTTGTTATTAAGAAAGAGCTGGAGTAAATGCTTCGATAGATGTATGTTTTTTGAAAAGTTCATCACCATGAAGTCATTCATATTTTTTTGAAACATTAAAATGAATATGCTCACTATATTATTATATGTTGATGAATATCATCTTAAATTATTGTGTAAACATATTATTTATGTGTTGGTGTTAACTACAACATTGTGGCACATTTTCTACCGTGCTCATCACTCTTATCTCATCCATTCATCATGTCTAATCTAGTGGCGATGGTAATATCACATAATTAGAATTTAAAAGGTAAATCAATGTATTAAAGTTCATGGTTTCCATTGCTCATCTTCCCAATCCATCCAAACCATATATATTCAACTTGCTTTTGACACCTTGCTTTATCGTCCAGTAAGATAAACACATTTCTACCCGTCCAATACATATCACACTTGATGCATTTTTTGAATGCTCATTTTCAAAGAAAACTATATTGTCAACAACTTCATCTTGAAATGCTTACAATAGCTTTGTATCTTCACTACTAGAAAAGTGAAGGAGGTCACATGTAATAGCGTGGATGAAGTTTCAGGAGGTCACATGTAATAGCGTGGATGAAGTTTCAGGGTTCAAGGTCATTTGAGGACTAAATGGACCAAAATTCATAGGTTTATTTGAAAAAAAAGAAGAAGTCAAGGTGTCAATTTTTTATACTAACCTAACATTATCCACATAGAGAGATGTTGAGTATACATTGAAGGTATAACAAAAATGTTAACTCAATGTCACCTAATTGATGTCTCTAAGAAAAATATGATAATTACCACATGGTAGGTGTCACATTAGAAAAACACTAATTTGTAACATCTATCTAATGTATGTGAATCCACCTCTTCATTCACATCATGATAGATGCAATGGCCAACCTCATGCTCCTCAAATTTGGTCCTTACAATCTCTTGGTAACAACCTCATGTGAGTTAGTGAGGGAGTGTTTCACTACCCTCAACATGAACTTGTCCTCCAAGACATGGCTCTTGGGATCTAAGAATTTGAGCTACAAATGTACATTGCTTGACCTTAAAACATATGAGTGCAGGTGTTAAAAACTGTGAAGGATCTGCATGTTGCGGTTTTCATCTCCTTCTACGGTGGAGGAGTCCATGCTACTTGAAGGGAGGAAACACCAAATTTAGTGCACAACATATTTGAGAGGTGCACACAAATGGGAATTAAAGATAAGGCTTGATATATTGTCAACATGAGATGGTTGGTAGTGGAGTTGGTATTTGGTATTGAAGTCAAATTGATTCTCACTCATAGAAGCTACTTGGGCAGCACAAAAGAGGTGGAAGAGTTTAAGGATATGATCAAGTACAAAGTTATCAAGATACTACACATATTTAATGTGGGGTATTATATTTCATTCCTCATATGGATTGATCTCCTAAGTTATGACAAAGTAATGAAAAATTTAAGCATGTGGAGGGATGCGATTGTGTAGAGAGTGATAGATAAGAATCATCTTCATATGAAAATTATGAGAGTATAATATATGTCCTCATACATTTAGTGGATAAATACAAGTAATTTTATAGATGATACACATGCCACCTCTATGGTATGTGCCTTTCCTTTCAATACAAGTGATATTGAAGGAACTTTTAACCCTCTCATGATATGATGGATGGTTTTACATCTTGTAAAAGTTGGAAATATTTCTAGAGTGTTGACAAATAAAAATACCCAAATGTCAACAATAGGGGTTAATTCCAATGAAGAGGCCATGATTAGACTCTCACTTGTTTGGTATGGATAAAACTTCTAGATTAATGGGAAAAAAACCTTTAGATGAGATTTAAGTTTGTTGTGATGTTTCTTTTTACTATTTTCTGAATATTGATAAGCAATAAAGGATAGGTGTTGGCTAAACGTTCTAATTTTTTTTTTGGTCGAAATCCGACGATGTAAATCTAGACAAAATCACTATTTTTTGTTGGTTAAATTGCATTTCTGAATGCATAAATGGATTCAACATGTTGAAATACCTCAGAGGCACCCTGATTATACAAACTTAGCCACTCAAATCTGTAGATCCAACCATTCCTCATTGGATTCCGAGCAAAATCAAACAAAAAAAAATCATCGGAAAAGAACCAAAAAGTAGAACGTTTAGACTATGCTATAAATGATATATAATATCTAATTGATTTTTGAAATAAAAAAAACCATATTAAGAGTTATATCTCAATACAGAGGAAACATTACTATTTATCCTTTAAGATATGAGAAATAGTTCTACAAGAATTATCAGATTCAATAAAAATGATTTCCAATAAAACAAGAATCTAAACTTAACATAGAATAAATAATTATATATTGGATGAAGAAAATAAATGAAAGAACTATTAATGCAGTTTTAGGATAGCCTAAAACACATGATAAGAAGTGTCTTACAAAACATCCAAGAAAAACTTGAGCTACAGATTAGTCCACAACATTTAATACACATAAAAATTCCCTTTAGTCATAAAATGGTCTAACCAATGACTATCTTATTAATTCATCAATGTATTTGAAGTAGTTCTTTTATCATAATAGTTCCTAAAAAATACATAGCATCAAAAATATTTAATGACTTCTCAAATTCTATTATAAACACAATTACAAAATTGGTTATGATAACCAATTATAACTTAACCCTTAGGTGAATTGGGGGTTTCTTCTCTAACTAGTTCTTTGTCATATTTTTACCTACCGAGGATTCACCTTATTGACCAATATCTTATCGCATTCATTCATAAAGGGTTTTTTAAATTGTTAAAAATTAAGTCAATATATTATAGGTATTGGGGGTGGGTATGAAGGATATGGGGGGTTTTAGGTATTAGGGGTTATAAAAAGGACTTTCTAGTAAAAATTAGGGGTATATAGTAAAAATATGGATTTTTTATATTGGAAATATGTATTGGGAGGGGGGATTCAACAAAAGGAATTTGGGAGGTATTTATCAATATTTAATGAAATTAGGGGTATCCTGTAATAT
>ML790261.1:804490-827719 GCA_009831015.1 Picea engelmannii | reverse complement strand
CACATCATTTTCCCTTGCGATAAGATTATTCCTCTACTTTTAATTTGTTACTATGAAACTAATCACTAAAATATAATAACACAATAAAGATTCAACCATCCATCCCTAACATGAGTGGGGTCCTTTTAATTTCTCTTTTCTTCCCTTGCCCATCATAGTGTAATATAAAGAAAAGAGATAGGTATAGCAAATGCATAAAGTAAAAGTAAATACATCCTAATATTATTTAGATTTAGACTAATTATTTGAAAAAGTTTAATATTATTAAATCTATATTTAATAATATAATGTAATATCCTTTAAATTTATATTAATTATTTGAAAAAGTTTAATATTATTTAATCTATATTTAATAATATGTTTATCTATTTTTAAAGCGTTTCAAGTGTATATTATGTAATATGTGTGTTCTTTTATAAAGAGGGTGATTTTATAGGTTTTATAGCAAATCGTGCTCTAAGTATCAACTATTCTATTGGCCATTCAAATAAGAACACTTAGTGAAATACAAAGTTGAATTGATATAGGAATTCATAACTGTGAAATATCATTAATCCCCCATTCAAATAAGAATACTTAGTGAAATACAAAGTTGAATTGATATAAGAATTCGTAACTGTGAAATATCACTAATCTCTACTTGCGGCCACCTTTGTAGCTGCCTTCCCCAACATAGAAACATCATCCAAACCTTCCTCCATAAGGCAATGATCTGCAACTTGGTTCTTGGGAGAAGCAAAAACAACGTTATTACCATGGACATACAATATATGTGTATTGGTCATAATAACAAGGAAACAAGTCATTGCCCCCAGCATTTTAAAGTTTAACCAATATGTATTTATGATCAATACATTTAATTATATTACATTGCATATTTTAAGTTATATTAAATTACATTACAATATATTTATTGCGTTAATTACATATATTAGATTTTATCATTCAAATTTTCTGCGTGGAAAGGGTTCTTTATTCCACAAACAAAGGGGTCTCATATACTAATTTGGTGGTGACCAAATTAGTGTATGAGACGCCTTTGTTTATGAGATAAAGAACCCTTTCAAAGAAGCAATTTAAATACTAAAATCTATAGATGTATATAATTAACACTAATATAATTTAATATAACTTAAAATATGCAATGTAATATAATTAAATGTATTGGTTATATATATTTTATGCATTTATATATTACGCATATATAGTATGTTTATAAGTTAACAATGTTGTTAATATTGTTAATATATTGGTTTTAATTGTTTTCATCTTTTATATATATATATATATATATATATATATATATATATATATATATTAGATTGTCTAAATATATTGTTTGTTTGTATTGTTATATCAATTGGTATTGTATATATATTTTGAAAATCTATTACTTATGTATTTTTTATATACATTGTTTATGTTTATATAGAGATATCAATAGATATCTTTCTAATAGGTGGAGGGGGGTTTATATATTGGTTAGTGACGAAGATTCAATGTTATTAACACATTATTTTGGAATTTGAATTGTGATATCAACAATATTTGATTCCTAAATAATATAGTATGAGAATATTCATTGTGATGACAAGTTAAATTTTTTTTATAATAGTTTAATGATCCTTGATTCAATGATGAGTTCAAAACTAATAACAAAGTTTAGATTCTTGGAGTAATGTCATAATACCAAAGATAATGATTGAATGGATCAAGTACGAGGACATGAAGCTATGCATTACTCATCATTTCATTCATGAGGTATTGCCTTCGTTGCAATCAATGTTGAACTAGAATGGTAGCCACTCTACCATGTTAGAAGTAGAGCCTTAGAAGTGTTATTGGAAATAATGCAGATTATTCACAACTTAATGATCTAATTTCATGATAAATTGACTCAAGATGGATACATAATTAATATTAAGGGTTTGGATAATGTTGATGGACTATCATGGACTTGATGATGGGATGATAATTAAATAATAACTATCATGGATTAATATAATATATGGTAATGATAGGGGGATTGGTTGATAATGGCTATATTGAGATCGAAATAAAGGATGCATGAGTTGGGAATTGGAAAATAAAAGAGTCTTATTTCATACTTGGGTATGCAATATTGGGTTGGCTTTGAGGTTGAAGCCCTATTGAGAGAGGGAGAATTGTAACACACTGTGTTGTGGGTGGGTGTTGTGCAAGTTTTTTTATTTGTTTGCAATGGTGGAATTTTCTTAATGGCTAATTGTTGAGTAATTCTACTTTGGTAATAGGTGATGTGATCCCCTTCAATAAATATGATCAACGTGTTGGATATCATCTGGCTAAACTTTGAGTGTTTTAAGTTGTTAGTTGGGCTCCTCTTTCAGGATGATTCATTGTTAGAAGTTTACTTACCATAGGATAGATGTATGCCCTGATGAATGTATATATCCTTGATGGTTGAAGACGAATAATAATTATTTGATATGATTTTATATGATGACATGTTTATATTTTAGTCTCACTAATATAAGATAATGTTATGGACTCACCATCCCCTCATGTTTACCTCCACTAATGATTGATTATGATGAACTTAAAAACCTATGTGATTGTCTAGATTATAATGAATTTTGACATTTCTTAATGGAAACATTAAATATTCTTGATAATGACTATGAAGCATTAATAACTAATGGATTATGATTATCATGATTAGTCCTTAATGGTATGGCTATGATTACATATATACTTATTGATATTTTTTATGCTATGGATATTGATGATAATGTGCATATTCTTGATGATGGTTGGGTAGTTGTGATAACCCTTGGTGAATATTAATATGATCTATTGTATTATGATGTGATTCACCCTCATATGATCCCTGCATACGTGGATCCCTTGTTAGAAAGATTTTCCATTGCGATTATGTGTAGATTCCTTGTTGGGATGTGGTTTATGTGGATTCCCTGCTAGGAATATACTTCATGAAATGCATGGACATATGTTAAATACCTTGCTATTGGAGTTTTTTCATATTATGATTGATGATGTGTACATGTGATTGGATACCTTGTTATGATTATTCATATGATTGGAGACCTTTTTGTGATTAGTGCTATGACTGGATACCTTGCTATGATTGAACAAATACCTTTCTATGGCTGATTGGATACCTTGATATGATTGATTGGACACCTTTCTATGATTGATCATATATTGTTCTATGATTGATTGGATACCTTGCTAGGATTGGTTGGATACCTTTATATGATTAATTTGATACATTTCTAAGATTGATTGGATACCTGTCATATGATATGGTTTAGGATGTATGCACATGTTATAAATTGTTGGGTGTTAGTGCTAGGTAATTGTGATCACCAACTAGTGGTGGTAGTAAGACCCTTGCATAGAAAGACACCATTGTTGTGTGGTTGCAATCACTAGCTGAAGGTGGTAGAAAGATCTTTGCTTGAAGGGGGGAGCCATTTATATGTGGTGCAATCACTAGATAAAGGTGGTATTAAAACCATTGCACACCATAATCCCATGGAATTTGGAGGTGTTACAAGAATAGGAGCCTCTCCACCATGCCTAGGATGAATTTATTGTAAACTTGTCAATTTAGTCCTAAGTAGTTGGATGAAATTCTTGAGAACATTGTGATTTTGTGGTTTCTATCCTCATTGATATTGAACCCTGCTCAGGAGGAAAAACCTATGAAGGTGGTTGCATTGGTTGGATGGAAAAATGACCCTTGTTACATTCCCCCCTTGTTATTGAACACTGGTTCATAGAATTTTGTTAGAGATCGTTGGTGGGAGATGGAGCATAACTAGCTCATCCTTGGACTTCTACAAGTGATAGGTTACATGTATATTTTGTGTTTAAGTATTTAATTTGTAAAATGTTGGTTTTCGAGATCGATGATGTGATTACATGTTCTTTTTGGGCCTTTGGAAAGCCCTTATTTAGTGTAGTTGCTGGCTTATATGCATTACATTTGCTACTCTTATTTCTTTCTTGTTTGATGTGTATGGCCTTAAATAATATATGTTTTTATCTAGTAATGGTAACACCTTGATGGGAGATTATAACATAGAAGTTATGGAATTTGATTTCATTAGTCCAAACTCCCATACTCAACTCCAAAATCTTTAAGTTAACTTCACCTCACTCATAGTTCACACCATACAAATGAATTTTGAAATTCACATTTCACTCTATTTATATTTTTGACCTAATTCTTCTTATGTCCCATGTAGGATATCCCTAGCTCCATTTTTTCACCTTTACATGATTAGATTCATATTCTCATTCACTTAAATCGTGTGGTATTTGATTCATGTGTGTAGGATCTTTGTTTAGGAACCCTTTTTCTTGCCATTTTTCAAAGGCATTCATTCCCCCCTTGAGGTATACTTCTTCAAATTGGAATTTAGACATAATATTCCCCCTACCTATGTTGCATTAAACCTTTTTTATGTCACCTGAGTTTACTTTAGGGCCTCCTCACCTCTCCAAGTTTCCTCACCATTCCCAATTTCATTTTTCACTTGCCACGTGGTAATTATCCACCTTCACGGGATGCCATTATTTAACATCCATTTCCATTTTGGCACATTGGTCATTACATCCCCATTAGGATAAGGAGTCAATATAGTTTATATGACTATATGAGCCTCATACTTTTCTGATATCATATTACTAACCTATTTCCATATATTCCCAAGAGATTTTTATTGGTTTTTATGTTATACTTCTCCCTGTGCCATTGAGTTCCCACTTCATTCATGTGTTGAATCCCATCTACATTTTGACCACCATTTACCCTTTTTCAAGGAGACCCTCCCATGGTTCCCCACCCTTGGTTGCCTCCATTTGCTACCATATTCCTTACATGAAGTTTGGAACTACTTGGTCACATTTTGGAACCTTTCACCTTGCTTTTAACATATATAGATTCTTTTATTCATTATAAAAATATGAAATACTAGAACATCAACAAAACACCAAAAAATACAAAATGGGGAAAACATTGTCATTTTGATAACACTATTTATTTTCCACTTATTCATGAATTATCTCTTTACCACTATGACAACAATCTATGTCACCCTTGATTAGAGCATCTTTACTAAGTTACACATGCCCTTAGTTATTATCATCATTCAATGGTTATTTGCATCCTATTCATACCAATTGATGTCATCACCATGGTTTTCAAGATTGGCTAGTCCTTGTACCTAACTTTGTACTTAATAACCTGATTTTAATATCTCACATTTGCTATCACTTTACTTTTACATATATGTTCCCTAGTATGCTTGCAATCTGATCCCTTTGTTTCATCCCCTAATTATACATGGTTGTGTCTTTTTGTTCCATTAATGGTTACTACTTAGGTTAGCCTTTTTTTAATTCTCCAGTCAAGGGAAGTCCTAAGTATTATACTCACTGACCATCTCATAATGTATCCAAATACATGATTTATAGGATATTTATACACCATCCAACAATGCCAAACCCTCATTTGACCATTTCAAGGATTGTGTCACATATCCCTCAATACTCACACTATTTAGGCCTAAATATATTTGATAGTCATGTGACCCCTGTATATCTATAAATTCAACATTGTTTTCTCTCATAAGTGCCTAAGGACACCTTGAAGTAGAAAGGTGTTTCATATGGGCTTTCCCATGTCTCCCATCTCATTAACACTTTGTCCTTTAGTCATCCTTTAGGTCTAATTAGGCACATGGGTGCCCATGACTAAAGTGGAGCATTCACATCAAAACCAATTTAATGTGAAGCTTTAGCTTAGCTTGTAATTAGAATCTATGGCTAATCATTCAAAAAAAGGATTTGAGAACAAGGTTATGATGAATAAATAGAGCCAAAGATTTAGGAGTAAATTGCTTCCACTCAATTATTTTGAGTTTTCTTTCCTTCTTTCTATTCATTTTCCCTCCAAAATGATCATCCACGAGGGGAAATGCTACCCAAACTCCAACAAAAATTGATATTAAGAATTATAAGAGGATAAAAGGACCATCCCATAGAGAACACTTGAGCTCACTTTCTACAAACTTTATCCCCTAATGATATAGTGTATTTTTTTATTGCTTTTCCATTGAAATAAATCAATTGTTTCTCCTTCCTCCCAAATGTTTCATTGTACACTGTATGAATCATTGAATCACTTGTTTAATTCTTTTCTAACTATCATGCATGCTAGAAGATAATGTAATTGATTATGTTGTTGTCTACTTACCTTCATTGTTTATTCTTAGTAATAATAATTGACTAGGATAGGGTTTTTGTACTCCTATGCACAAAAAAAACCCATAGAATAATTATTGTGTAGATAAATAGATAAAGGGAATATATAAGTTTTTTTGTTTCTTTTTCTTTAAATTTTTGTTGACTTTAAATTTATGATATTTCATGATGTGAGTTTGACAGTGGCAATTTTTGATAAAATGCATAGAAGTATGCAACATATATTCAGGAGAAGTGGATAGTTTCTATGACATTGTTATTGATCCATTGGTATATAGACAATATATGTTTTATATTTGGTGTATGGTAGTAGGTTTTGTGACTCAAGTGAACATGACAACTATAATAATTCTTTGTGATACAAAATAAATTTATGTATAATATTGCCGACATGTTTGTAAATTCGACACTTGTGAGTGGTTTACGAGTATAATACTTGGAATGAATTTTTATTCATACACCACTTATCCATTGTAAATTACAAGATGACATGGTAATAGGGATTTCAATGTTGATTAAACTTTTACTTCATGGGAGTACTTTTTTTTTGAAAAAGGAATCCATGTGGACATCATGGAAGTTTAATTATTGCAAGACTTTTTAAAAAAAATTCAATATATTGTACCTTACCTTTGGCATTTGTTATTAAGAAAGAGCTGGAGTAAATGCTTCGATAGATGTATGTTTTTTGAAAAGTTCATCACCATGAAGTCATTCATATTTTTTTGAAACATTAAAATGAATATGCTCACTATATTATTATATGTTGATGAATATCATCTTAAATTATTGTGTAAACATATTATTTATGTGTTGGTGTTAACTACAACATTGTGGCACATTTTCTACCGTGCTCATCACTCTTATCTCATCCATTCATCATGTCTAATCTAGTGGCGATGGTAATATCACATAATTAGAATTTAAAAGGTAAATCAATGTATTAAAGTTCATGGTTTCCATTGCTCATCTTCCCAATCCATCCAAACCATATATATTCAACTTGCTTTTGACACCTTGCTTTATCGTCCAGTAAGATAAACACATTTCTACCCGTCCAATACATATCACACTTGATGCATTTTTTGAATGCTCATTTTCAAAGAAAACTATATTGTCAACAACTTCATCTTGAAATGCTTACAATAGCTTTGTATCTTCACTACTAGAAAAGTGAAGGAGGTCACATGTAATAGCGTGGATGAAGTTTCAGGAGGTCACATGTAATAGCGTGGATGAAGTTTCAGGGTTCAAGGTCATTTGAGGACTAAATGGACCAAAATTCATAGGTTTATTTGAAAAAAAAGAAGAAGTCAAGGTGTCAATTTTTTATACTAACCTAACATTATCCACATAGAGAGATGTTGAGTATACATTGAAGGTATAACAAAAATGTTAACTCAATGTCACCTAATTGATGTCTCTAAGAAAAATATGATAATTACCACATGGTAGGTGTCACATTAGAAAAACACTAATTTGTAACATCTATCTAATGTATGTGAATCCACCTCTTCATTCACATCATGATAGATGCAATGGCCAACCTCATGCTCCTCAAATTTGGTCCTTACAATCTCTTGGTAACAACCTCATGTGAGTTAGTGAGGGAGTGTTTCACTACCCTCAACATGAACTTGTCCTCCAAGACATGGCTCTTGGGATCTAAGAATTTGAGCTACAAATGTACATTGCTTGACCTTAAAACATATGAGTGCAGGTGTTAAAAACTGTGAAGGATCTGCATGTTGCGGTTTTCATCTCCTTCTACGGTGGAGGAGTCCATGCTACTTGAAGGGAGGAAACACCAAATTTAGTGCACAACATATTTGAGAGGTGCACACAAATGGGAATTAAAGATAAGGCTTGATATATTGTCAACATGAGATGGTTGGTAGTGGAGTTGGTATTTGGTATTGAAGTCAAATTGATTCTCACTCATAGAAGCTACTTGGGCAGCACAAAAGAGGTGGAAGAGTTTAAGGATATGATCAAGTACAAAGTTATCAAGATACTACACATATTTAATGTGGGGTATTATATTTCATTCCTCATATGGATTGATCTCCTAAGTTATGACAAAGTAATGAAAAATTTAAGCATGTGGAGGGATGCGATTGTGTAGAGAGTGATAGATAAGAATCATCTTCATATGAAAATTATGAGAGTATAATATATGTCCTCATACATTTAGTGGATAAATACAAGTAATTTTATAGATGATACACATGCCACCTCTATGGTATGTGCCTTTCCTTTCAATACAAGTGATATTGAAGGAACTTTTAACCCT
Source organism: Picea engelmannii (assembly GCA_009831015.1). NCBI lineage: Eukaryota > Viridiplantae > Streptophyta > Pinopsida > Pinales > Pinaceae > Picea > Picea engelmannii. The sequence continues at coordinate 819,153 of ML790261.1, read as the reverse complement.
CTCATGATATGATGGATGGTTTTACATCTTGTAAAAGTTGGAAATATTTCTAGAGTGTTGACAAATAAAAATACCCAAATGTCAACAATAGGGGTTAATTCCAATGAAGAGGCCATGATTAGACTCTCACTTGTTTGGTATGGATAAAACTTCTAGATTAATGGGAAAAAAACCTTTAGATGAGATTTAAGTTTGTTGTGATGTTTCTTTTTACTATTTTCTGAATATTGATAAGCAATAAAGGATAGGTGTTGGCTAAACGTTCTAATTTTTTTTTTGGTCGAAATCCGACGATGTAAATCTAGACAAAATCACTATTTTTTGTTGGTTAAATTGCATTTCTGAATGCATAAATGGATTCAACATGTTGAAATACCTCAGAGGCACCCTGATTATACAAACTTAGCCACTCAAATCTGTAGATCCAACCATTCCTCATTGGATTCCGAGCAAAATCAAACAAAAAAAAATCATCGGAAAAGAACCAAAAAGTAGAACGTTTAGACTATGCTATAAATGATATATAATATCTAATTGATTTTTGAAATAAAAAAAACCATATTAAGAGTTATATCTCAATACAGAGGAAACATTACTATTTATCCTTTAAGATATGAGAAATAGTTCTACAAGAATTATCAGATTCAATAAAAATGATTTCCAATAAAACAAGAATCTAAACTTAACATAGAATAAATAATTATATATTGGATGAAGAAAATAAATGAAAGAACTATTAATGCAGTTTTAGGATAGCCTAAAACACATGATAAGAAGTGTCTTACAAAACATCCAAGAAAAACTTGAGCTACAGATTAGTCCACAACATTTAATACACATAAAAATTCCCTTTAGTCATAAAATGGTCTAACCAATGACTATCTTATTAATTCATCAATGTATTTGAAGTAGTTCTTTTATCATAATAGTTCCTAAAAAATACATAGCATCAAAAATATTTAATGACTTCTCAAATTCTATTATAAACACAATTACAAAATTGGTTATGATAACCAATTATAACTTAACCCTTAGGTGAATTGGGGGTTTCTTCTCTAACTAGTTCTTTGTCATATTTTTACCTACCGAGGATTCACCTTATTGACCAATATCTTATCGCATTCATTCATAAAGGGTTTTTTAAATTGTTAAAAATTAAGTCAATATATTATAGGTATTGGGGGTGGGTATGAAGGATATGGGGGGTTTTAGGTATTAGGGGTTATAAAAAGGACTTTCTAGTAAAAATTAGGGGTATATAGTAAAAATATGGATTTTTTATATTGGAAATATGTATTGGGAGGGGGGATTCAACAAAAGGAATTTGGGAGGTATTTATCAATATTTAATGAAATTAGGGGTATCCTGTAATATTCCATGAACGCATTTACTATGTCACGGGTTCACTGAGTGAACGCTCCGTGGTTTTAACATTGATACAAAATAAATTTACATAAGTCACTTTGGGGAAATATATGTTGCCTACGAGGGGCCTTTAAAGTTGGAAATTCCATTGTTGACACCTAATGTTTTGAAGAAGGTGTACGCGCACCACAAATCAATACTATGCACATACCCACGAAGATACACAACACAACACCAGGAAGGATTATCATCAACACCATCCAAATGAATACTGCACGTGCCAACCATTTTTGTATTGCGCGTAAGGAATCAATAAGAGACCGCATGCAGATCAAATATGAATGTATCTTTGGGAATATTTGTAATTGATTTTTATAGCAACCTGAATGATCATGAGAAAGGGTATGGATGAGCTGGCAAGTCAGTTAGGATTTCCACGCTCCAGTAAAGATATGGGCGATGCATGCAGACATGTAAAGCGTGTGGTAATTGTGTTCACTCAAGAGAGTGGAGTAGAGTAGTCGAGAGAGAGAGAGAGAGAGAGAGAGAGAGAGAGAGAGAGAGAGATAATTATTGTAACAAAGAGTAGACTAGAACAGTAAGAGAGAGTTCCACGTCTATTTTTGTCCTAGTTTTTACGCGAGTCTGTATTAGAGATAGAAATTGTGTGTGAATGAGAAAGAGAGATTAGAGCGCAGGGCACAGATCTTTATTATGACTGTGTATCTTAATGAATCTAAAGTTAATGAATGAAATATGGAGTCCTTATCTACATTATTACATGTTATGGTTTGAATATATGTCTCTTTATTTTCTTATGTATGGTAATATGCTACTTCTCTATGAAATAATGAATGGGGTTTATTCCTAAGAGGTTTTATTGTATGTGTTGTCCCTTCACATCCAACACAAGACTAATGGTCTCTATGATTCTCCCGACGTCTTGGGTGAGACCTTATTTGATCATCGACTGAAGATTGAATATGTCCATGCCTTGGGGTTTAGTTGGTAAAGATTGATGAACCCTGGGTCTTTAAACCCCCAATGAGAGGGAGAAGAGCCAACTGTTAGAAAAACAGGACCGCAGAGCAATAAAATAAAACAAATGCAGAAACAAAACACAGAAGACGCACAATACAAGAGAGACACAGATTTACGTGGTTCACCCAGTGTGGGCTACGTCCACCAGAGAAATTGCTAGGTCCTTCCTTTATTATTATCCAGTAAATGAAGGGATACAACCTACAGCAAAACCCGCTGTAACTTCCTCTTCTTTCTCTCACAGTCTCCTCTCCCAGAATATAATATTCACAATCAACCATAGCCGCAATACATTTCCCTCATAAAAGAGGGTTGCCTTCTAGGGAAAAAAACCCTAACATAATTTCTACTGTTAGATCTGCAACCTTATAATGAACGGTCCAGATTTACAATGAAATTACAATATACTTTTACAAGGCAATTTTTTCTTCGGGGGCTTTGCCCCCAAACCCCCCAGCCGGGGGGATGGACCCCCCAGACCCCGCAAAGGGGGTACCCCCCCTCTGCACTCCCTCGTGTGGAAGAGTGTACATACTTCTGGGGTGTAAATACTTCATGGGGTATAAACACGGCTGAAAGCAAGGACCTCTGAATCAGGAAGATAATCAGGCTCCACAACCAACACCAACAAATGGTTTCATTGTCATGACTTGAAGGTTTTGTATTGCATGATGAGGGGAAAGAATGAGGTGAAAACCGTCTCGAGAAGAAATGAAAGACTATTTATTTGTGAAGGAAGATGATTTTACATGATGAGAGATCGAGAACTTGATAAACAATGTTGAAAGCTAGAAGCAAAGGTATACCTATATAGATTTGCATGAATTTTTCTTTGTTGAGTTTCCTTGTTTGTTGTATGAATGGTTAAAAAGAAAGGAAATTATTAACATTTCCTTGGGAGCCTAAGAACCCCTAGTGTGGAATCATAATACAACCAATAGACTGATATTTGTGGATAATAAGTGGGCCAGAGAAATTAACTTATAGTTTGACCAATTGAGGAAGGATACATCATTGAGTTCGCCATTGAATACAACAAGTCTTTCAACGAGGATAAAATAATTTTTTTTGCCGACCCTAGAAAGAGACTATTGGAAGAGATCCCCAGGTGGATCAAGATGTTGCTTGTAGAGAAGGGGTTGATGCGCATGTATTCTAATAGGATGGTCGAGTATACCCCCTCGCGTAAACGAGGGTGATGGAAAGACGGGGGGGAAAGAGAAGGAGAATGGATCCAATGGGAGGGATCTAGAAGATGATGAGATGAGGTGAGAAGAGAATGGACCCATAAAATACGAAGAGAAAAAGAGCCAATATATATGCAAGTAGAGTTGAGATAAGGAGGAAAGAAGAACACAGGAGTGGAGAAGATATGGAAATGAGTGAAGGATGATGAGTCAGACCCATAATGAAGAGAAAGGAGACTGCACCAGGAGGATGTGCGAGAGACAATTATGTGCTAGAGAGAAGCACATAAGGAGAAATGTCATCAAAGAGACACAATGTTAGGAGTATGGTATCAAGTGACAATACCAAGAGTAGTGGGAGTAGGTTCAAAGAAGACAAAATCATATTCCCTTGGTTGTTAAGAGATGTAGTCACATCAGAGGAAGATGAGGTGAAAGTAGAAACGTCGACATGATAGAGGATGGTGATGGATCCCTTTGAGAAGGGGAAGAGGCTTTATCTATTGTGAGCGGGCTTGCACAACTATAGGTAGGAATCTCTTTGGGATACCTCATTGAGGATAATGAGATAAGATGGAGGAACCCCCTCTTTGAACCACCCCATTGTGCATTTTTAATCAAGAAGAAAGAAACACAAAAAGTGTGGAGATAGGAGTAGAAGAAAAGAGAGTAGAAGAGAGGAAATGTGAATATATGGGTTACAAATAGGTTGAAGTTAGTAATACTTTGCCAGGAAGAATTTCAGTATCAATATCAATATCACCAACACCTATTGGTCAGTCAGGAGGACACAACACTAGATCGATTATGGAAAACCAAGACACAACTATGAGGCTAACCATGTTCCATGGGACAAGAAGAGATGATGTAAAACAACATTGGTTTACATGTGAAGCTATATAGTCTGTGAAGAGAGTCATAGGCGAAGTGTCTAAGATAGAACAATTGGAGACCACCTTCAGAGATGGAACTATGATGTGGTACATGAAGTACAAGGCAACTGCGTCAGCGAGACAAGATAGGTCCTTGATCGAGATTAAGAGAGATCTACTTAGGGAGTTCCATAAGCCTAAGTCATAATCATAGTGTATCACTGAGATCAAAGAGATCAAGCAACAGGTTGGAAAAACTGTATGGGACTATGACCAACGGTTCAATATATTGTTGGACATAATGACATTTCAGATCCAAGACATCCAACATAGAGAGTGGTTTATTGCAAGAATTCTACCTCACATTTGCGTTCATAAGAGTACGCATAGTCAAGTTATGCAAATCCATGGGGCATGATGTGAACAACCGCCGATCACTTCAATTGATGCATGAGAACATTTTAGATTCCTTCCAAGTCTAGGAGAAATAGAAAGGTGGTGACTATGGAGGTGTTGATAAAGGAGGATATCAAGGACATTTGAGAGGAGGATATGGAAGAGGAAGAGGATATGATGGTGGAGGAAGATTGCATATTTGATTTAATTGTGGTGAAGTGGGCCATGTGTCGCGATTTTGTACCAAACTACGAGCAATTTGTAGTTATTTCCACAGTACAAACCATGTCGCATGAGACTGCCCCAATTTGCAAGAAAAGTGGGAAGAAAAGAAGGCACATTCCAATATGGTGACTATGGAGCCGCCTGGGGATCAGACACCAAAGGAAGAAGATAATGTTCAGGTCATAACCTTAGAATGAATTCAAATGGGAATGGACTTAGAACATGGAGAAAGTTCAGGCTAGAACATCGAAGGTAAGATCAGAAAAGCAACACAAACACCTCCCAATGTCACAAAAAAAGAAATTCATGTGCGATGCACATAGGGCTCTAGAGGAGGATAGAGCACATGAAGAGTTACAATGCATGATGCAAAGATCATTGGAGGAAGCTTGGGTGTGTGAAGAGGTATAATTCACTACACAAATATCATTGGAGGAGGCCCGCACATGTGAAGAGTTACACCGAGCAACACAAAAATCATTGGCGGAAGCTTGTGTTTGCGAGGAGATACATCATGCGACACATAGGTCATTGGAATAAGACCACAGAAATAAAGAGGTGCAAGAGGCCAAATAAACAGAAATAGAATAGGAGCATGTGTGTGAAGAGATGTGATGCACGATGCAAGAGGAAATGTAATGAAAAACATGCAGTCAGGAGGAATCAAAGGACCAAGTAAGTAATTTTTTGCGTTGTTTACTTGAAATGTTAAGTGACCCTAAGGATGCACATAAGTTAACCCATATGTTGAAAATATGTATGGGGGAAGAAGAGACCACTATATATATATATATATATATATATATATATATATATATATATATATATATATATATCTTCCTTGCTGTAAGAATGAGATGTGTTCCAGGTGAGAAAGAAAAAGCAAATAGGAAGAGAGTTCAAGATGATAGTTGAACTCAAAAGTTATGAGATGGATGGTGTCATGTTGGACTTCGGATCCAATGTGAACATATTGCTGAAGAAATATTGGGATTGATGGGTAAGAAAAACATGGTGTCGTCCCCCATTCAACTTAGGTTGGCTAACCAATACCAAATATATCCCATCGGTTGACTGGAGCAAGTGGAGGTGAAGATTGAAGGGGTGAAGACCAGAGCAGACTTTGAGGTGATTGAGACTATGGATGAATTAAATTCCTAACCTGGTCTACTTGGTATTGATTTGGAATTTGACAATAATGAGGTTTTGAATCTGAAGAAAAGGAAAATGTCCTTTGAAACAAATACCTTGCACGTCATTGCGTCATTGGGTCCAAACGAGGACGTTATATATAATAATCCAGTGAATGAGGATGCACAAAGTTACATCATTGAGAATATATATAATATTATGGGGCGTAGGGAGGGTTATATCAACCCCACAACTAATGGTGAGTTGAGCTGGAGAAGTGTGCACTCATATGATACATATTTAGAGGATGCTATGGAGAGATCGAAGAATAAGTTGTATAAATTTTATATAAGGAGATGCACACAAATTACCAAAAAAATGTGAGAGATTGGTCCAATACCCTGCAACTTACCCTAGTTTGATGGAACAGACTCAGTGGACACGTTACTCGCATAGTTGTAGAAAATTCCCTTGATCCACATAATGCAGGCCCTCAACATCGTATTGAAAGGAATACCCGTGCAATGGTAGGCAACACACCATGAACATCTACGAGAGTGGGTGCGGGTGGTTAAGTTGATTAAGGAAATATTCCAGCCTATGGTAAATCCTCAAGAACATATGTGTTCCTGTGAAAGGAATTGGCTAGCTAGGCAATGTTTGAATACATAACATATCCTTTTTACTTCCAAACACACCATGCATAATAATAGCCCCTCACATCAAGTAACTTTGACTAGGATTACACTGTTATATGAGCAACGAAGGCCAGAGTTGAACCAAACCAAGGGTTGGGCAGTTAAAAAACTAACCTAGCACCAACCATAAGAACCAATGATCCTCCATAGAAAGGAATGAGGAGAAATATTAAAGTAAAGAAGCATTGAGTCTCGCTAGGGTAAGATGCAATGGGATGACATACCCAGAATGGAGTAGGACTACACAGTAAACATGCATTGCACTCTAGTAGGATAGAACTTATGGAATAGGCAGAAGATTAATTATCAAAGTAATAAATAGGCGGCATAGTCGACTCAATTTAATAATGTGGGACACGAGAGGTCGTCCAACTAAGATTTTTCATATTTTGGAAAATATTAAGGTTCAAATTTCGTATTAAAATCAAAATGAAAGAACAATGACCACTGAAAACCAATTAACAAGACACATGCATATATGGTGGTGGGAAAGTGGTTCATTAGTCATAGGACACGTGATGGTGACCCGAGGAAAATAAAAATATTATGGTAATAAGGTCCTTATGATGTGTGACAATTATACCGGGGTAGGTTAATAATAAACTACTTTTATGAAAACTTGCCAGACAACATCGTAGGGGGAACGCCACCCTCTGTTTATTTTATGCTCCATAACCATATTTCAACTGAACATATCCTCCCAACAAGATGAGAACAAAGTGCAGAGCCAAGGGAGGAATACTCAAGCAACATAGTGTTGATAGTTTAGGCGAATCAAGCCACATACTCTGTCGCTGTAATAATCCCAACAAAAAGCACAAAGAATACATAGTCTCTAACCAATCGTGGATGATAATGGAATCCCTAGTAAGCCCCACGCACGAAAAAAAACTAATGCCACTAAGGAACAATAGGTGCCTGAACCTGTCATACCCTAAAATGTAAGCTTCATTGACCCTCGGTTAAGGAAAGTTCTCCTATTGCGGTATGTCGACTTCAATGTTTGAGACCCAATCCAATTCCCCAAGTTGCAATTTGACCAATATGCATAGATAATTCATGGGGTTAATGGGAAATAAAGGGTGGTCACCCAACAATGGGCCAAGCCCCTTCAACAATATGGTGTACTAACTCTTGTGGATTTTCCACATTTTGGCTGAGGCCCACCTATCAGGGTGTGCATTCAATTCCTACTTAGTTGATTGCATGACCGATTTCTTTGGCTCAATAAAAAATACCAAGTTGATGAGAACACCATGTACTAAGTTTCAAGCCTTCCACTGCAAGGTGAAGACTCAGCAAAAGAGGGCAAGGCCAAACAATCAGCCCACGAAGAAATTTACACTAAGTATGTTACATGCAAAAGGTCCCACGGGGTAGTGATTACGAGTATCAATGATCAAAGAGTCTATTTTGCTACATAGTTTCTTTCCTGTAAGCTATTCCGCAAGTGATTCAAGGACGAATGTCCAATCAGAGTAGTTGATGTTATAGAAATATGTGTTGTGGGGGTCCAAATGGCGTGGGTGTGCTATCTATTCAAAATTTTTGTTGACGATTGTTTGGAGGCCTAGAACTTGGGTAAATAATTTCACTACAATTGGATCATACCACTGATTTCCATGATCCTATGGAGGCCCCCTCAAGGCCATGAAGATGAAAGTTGATGCACCACCCTTCACTACCCACAAATTTTTGACACTGCAATACACTAAGGATCAAGAATCCTAGGGCATGCATCACAGGTGATTTCAAAAGTGGTATACACAGTTCATCTAAGCAACCAATTCAATAGTGCGCATCCTGAGTAGTATCATGGAAAGGTACCAAACCTACCTCCAATTTGAATGAAATTTCCATAATTTCTTTATTTATCCACTTGCACACCAATAATCCACAACCTCCATGATTTTGTTTTGTATCAAAGAAGAAGACATCTAGAAGGGTGTCAAAGAATGGCCTGGTCATCTTAAACCTACCCCCGAGGATGAGCTATATCAACTTGAGATACGAACCAAGAGGGATTAGAAGAGGAAAAGAGCAGAAACAACATGACATAAATACAAGGCATCATTTTCTACGCAACAACAGGTAGAAACATCACAAGAAAAGGGTAAGCATTTTATGGGTAAAGGGATGCATGTTGAGGCAGAGTTGAAGGTTAACCAATATAGGTCCCCCAAGAGGAAAAAGACCCAAACTCCAGTAGGGATAGCCCCGATCAACCTTAGTTCCATATTGGACCTTGACGACGAAGCACATACATCAATTCCCCCACTTGAGGTCCACCCTACACACATCACGGAGGAGGTCCCTACACAATTCGCACAATAAACTATGGATCTCGGTCAAGTTAGCAACAAGAAAATAGAGACAAAAAGTAAAGGGTTGGATACTGTTGAAATATTGTAACTTCGAAGAATATTCTACCTAAGTGGGAGTGTTGACTAATATTGTTATATTACATTTTTTAATTAGGCCCTATTGTGCCTTTGTAAAAGTCGACCCTATTGTGCCTTGACAATTAAATGTAAATTAAGAGGGTAAAGTGATAGGTCGGCTCATACCTAATTTTAGGCTAGCTAGAACACTATTTATAAAGGAGGTCAGCGCCTCATTTGTATACACACCAATTGGCTTTGCAATGCGCAAGTATTGGAGGAGAACCTACTATAGCTAGGTGTGACATCAAGGGTTATTGGTCTATGTCTTGGTATCTTACGGTTAAGTAGTGCGCTACTCTTTCCTAGTGAATGAGTAGAGGAGGATCTTCTGCTTTGTTTTTGGTCTATCTATATTGAGGAAGTTTTTGTTGGGTTTTCTTCCCCATGAGGGTTTCCCAGGATAATCTTTATGTATCTATTGTTTCTGTGATTTCCTCTCTTTCAATGATCTTATTTATGCAACTAATGTACTAAATGATTATAATAATAAATAGAAACCATAAATGCTAGATGTATAAGTAAAACATCAACATGGTGTTAGAGAAGGCTCAAAAGAGACCAACTCATAGTTTACAAAGAAGTAGCTAGCCTCAACACACCCTCTCCCAGATTCAATTTTCAATGTTGCAATTGTTGTGGAATTAGGGTTTCTACATAAACCCTAAGAGTGACATTTTTACCTTGATTGGAGGATGTTGGTGAAACCAAGACCATCTAGGAGCTCTCCCTAAGAGGGCGCATATAGTCCCTAGATTAGAATTCTGAAATTTGAAGTTTTAGTAATTAGGGTTTCCTCATCAACCCTAGGTTATAGTTGTAGTTGCAGTGCCATATGTAGTTGCAGTTGCAATATCAGTTACATTTGTAGTGCCAGTTCCTTCGTGCCAGTTCCTTCATGCCAGTTGCAGTGCCATCACCAGTTGCAGTAAAGTGATGGGACTGATTTTTTATTTTCCTAGTGTGTCTTACCCTAGCAAGTCACCCACTACCTTTAGATTACAACTTTTAACACCTTTTAAGTTTTAAAGGTTCGTTATTTCTTGTCGTTTCTACTGGATGGTGCCACTACCTACCGATACTATCAGAGGTATGCACTTACATATATTTAAACTATATAATTATCTTAAGGGTATTTTCAAGAGAAGGGATATTTTGTCCAAACAACAATCGCACATCCAGAAGGATCTCAGATCCAACAAATTCAAAGGAATAATGCACCCCAGGTTTGATTAGTTTGATATACATTATTTGGAATTTATGAACATCTAGGTTGTATGTCGATCTGTTGAAGTTATGACCATCATAGTAACCATTGGTAAAACTTAAAGTCAAGGTATTATATTGATTAAAGTTGATATTATAGAGTTTATTCTCTAACTTAGATTTCTCTCAAGAAAACATATTATCTTAGTACAAAGGACAGGTTGAAGAGAAAACTTGTCATCTTGAGTGAAGAAGACTCGGAAGAAAAGCAATAACACTCATTCTTGAGGACAAGACTCCAGGTTCCAGGTTTGATTGATTTAATTTCTAAGATTCAAAATTGCACATATCAAGTTTGATAACTGCCACATTACAAGTAAACACTATAGTTGTGATAGAAAATATTTGAAAAGTTTTATTATTGAATAATTGGTAGAATGTGAGCACTATTGAGATAAATGCTTAGAGATTTTTTTTGTTTTGTTTCCAGATTAACATGGAGAAATGATTGAACACAACACTAGAAGAGTATTTCTCTCATTTATTATTATTGTATTTCCTACTTTTGGCTCTTATTTCAGGCAGGTCACAACTAGTGATATCTCTAGAGGAGCTACTGTGACGATTGTTCTCGCTATTTTATTATTATTATTATTATAAAGAGTATTATCCTTGTTGTTCTTGTTTCGGTAATGTCACGGGTGATAACCCTGAGGGATCTATAGTGACAATTGCAGGAGGAAATATATTAGATGATACATGGAGAAGAATATCCAAGTTGTATATATGACCGTATACATCCATGTACCAAAGAATAAGAATAAGAAGATACTTTTGATAGATATATAACATCTCATATGGATACAAATCATGAGGAGAAGATGGCTCCAAAGATTATATAGACTTAGAGGGAGTCAAGCTTCAGAGGGAGCATGGAGACTCAGAGTAAGCCTGATCTCAGAAAGGATCAGATGGGAAAAAGAGAGGTTTTCCAATACTGACGGACATATTCCATGAGTTGAGAAGAATAGATTGTAGCTTCAAAGACCTCTAGGAGACATGAAATCTCATGAGAATATTCCTTTGTTTCAATGACGTAGGAGGAAGTCAGTCAAAAGGATTAGGATATGGATTTTTCCTTAAGACCATAAGGGAAGTGAGTGGTTACTTCCAAGATTGATCTAACAGATCAAGCATGTTGTAGATAACAATATAGATATGTACAAATCCTAATTTGTGTCCAGAGGATTCTCCCAGCAAGAGGGAGAAGACTGTGATGAGACACTTTCTCCAGTAATCAAAGAAATAGTTCTAGTTTTCGTGAATACAGTCATAACAACCATGATTTCGATACAATATGAGATTCAAAGGGAGCAGTCCATGTATTTGAGATTGAGTTACCTCCATGAAAGAAAAAAAGCTATCTTCAATATAAACCAATCTCAGTTTTAGATGAAGTTGTTTCCATGATAGAATAAAGGAGATACTCTCAGAGTTCAACAACTACAGTGAGAATAGAGCAATCATTCTCAGCTTCAGAAATAACAACTACAGGTGTAGAGTCCCGGTTCCAGAAGGAACAATTGCAAAAAAATTAGAGGACATACTCTTAGGCAGTGAGACAAATAGTGCTTTGTAGAAACACATAGAACCAACACATGATTATGCAGATTGAGTTGCAGCTGAGAAAGTGTACCAGGTTGGTACAATGTGATGTGAAAATTTGGTTTCAAAGGACAAGACATGATTGATAGTTTTCTGACAAGATTGGGGTTTACCAAGAGTAAAGTTGATCCCAACCTTTACTTCAATATCGAGAATGATGGACTAGTTATATTGCTGCTATATGTGGATGAATTATTCTTGACAGATGAAGAAAATCTCATCACAGATTGTAAGAAGAAGATTTCCATTGAATTTGAAATGAAGGACCTAGGCCCAATGCACTATTTCTTAGCTCTTGAATTATGGTAGAGCCCAAAAGAAATTTTCCTCAATCAAGAAAAGTATGTTGTGGAAATTCTGAAGAGATTCAACATGATGGATTGTAAAGCCATGTCCACTCCTATGGATACGAATCTGAAGTCATTGGATAATACTTCGTCAAAAATAGTTGATGTTACTCTATACAGAGAAATGTTTGGTTCGTTGATGTATCTGATGAATTCTAGACCAGATATATGCTTTACTGTGAACACGTTGAGTTAGTATTTGGTGGAGCTCATACGTGTTCACCTTTTAGTTGTAAAGCATGTGATGAGATACCTTAAGGGTACATTGGACTATGGCCTTTGTTATAATGGAGATTGTGACTTCATATTGTATGGATATACTGATTTAGATTGGGTTGGAAGGGCTTCAAACAGAAAAACATTTCAGGATGTTGTTTTCGTTTGGGGTCAGCCATGACTTCATGGAAAATTAGGAAGAAATCCAGTGTTTCTCTGAGTATGACAAAAGCATAGTACATTGCAGCATGCTTCACCAGTTATGAATCCATATGGCTTCAGAAGTTGTTGACATGTCTATTTTGACCTAGATATGAATTCTACCGTGATATTTTGTGATAACTGGAGTTACATAAAGATGACAGAGAACCCATTGTTCCATGATAAAATGAAGCACATTGAGATCTGGTACCACTACATTCGTGACATGGTACAAAAGGGAGCTGTGAAACTCCAATATGTTGGCACAGATGAGCAGGTAACATATGTGTTGACTAATCCTTTGTCTCGTGTGAAGTTTGAGTACTTTCGAGACAATCTTGGTGTAGTCCGGAAGGACTTCCCTTAAAAGGGAGATTGATGCTGATGATACTATGGTATCCTGACCACCAACAGGACAATTCGTTGGGATTTATATCCTAGGGGATTGATCATCCCTGAACACATCTCGTGAGGTCCGGATAGACAGTCTTTCAGAGTGCCTATGTATGTATATACTTGTTATGGTCAGTAGTGTGGCAACTCGTTAGGATTATATCCTAGGGGATTTTATTATCCCTAGACAGATCCTGTAAGGTCTGGATGGACGGTCTGTCAGAGTGCCCACAATTGTTTTTGTTGTTGCTGTTGTTGGCACTCTTGTCTCATTCTGTTAACATTGATTGTGTTACTCTAGCTCCATGCTATTGATGTTATTATTCCAGCTTTGTGTTGTTGTTGATGATGATGTTACTCCAGATCCGCGCTCCAAATGATGATGATGTATAGTTTCTACTAATGTTGATGATGAGAAAAAATTTCGATGATTTATAGATATGATAGACATTGTTCTAGATGTTGATGATAATGTCTCCTCCTCTTGATGTTGTATTGAGTCCAATAAGTTTTTATTGATGTTGTCAGTAGAATACCCTTCGTATTAACGGGGAGTGTTGAAATATTGCAACTTCAAAAAATATTCTACCTAAGCGAGAGTGTTAAGAATATTGTCATATTATATTTGTTAATTAGACCCTATTGTGCCTTTGTAAAAGTTGACCCTATTGTGACTTGACAATTAAATGTAAATTAAGAGGGTAAAGTGACAGTTTGTTTCAGACCTAATTTTAGGCTGGCCAGACCACTATTTATAAGGGAGGTCAGTGCCTCATTTGTATACACACCATTAGCTCTGCAATGCACAAGTCTTAGAGGATAACATATTGTAGCTAGTTGTGATGTCAAGGAGGGTTCTTGGTCAATGTCTTGGTATCTCTTGGTTAATTAATGCGCTACTCTTTCCTAGTGAAGGAGTAGAGGAGGATCTTCTGCTTTGTTTTTGGTCTATCCATATTGAGGAATTTTTTGTTGGGTTTTCTTCCCGATAACAAGGATGTGTTTCTAAATCAAGATTTCCATATTTGATTAGAAATAGTGCAAACAAGGAATCTTTGTTGTTTTTAGAAGAATACCTTGGTTTTATAGCATCAATTTCCACCTTTGAAGCGTTGACAAGATTTTGGGCCTAGCCCCTATCCTATTTACAAACTATTCTTCCCAACACCTCCTTGAGGCCTTCTAAAAAATAATTTCATGGAAGATGTATGTGCCCTCACAATTATGGTACTCACGTACACGCGGTCCATTGAAGTGAAAATCACGTACATATAAAAAA
>ML790261.1:793679-803741 GCA_009831015.1 Picea engelmannii | reverse complement strand
TCATTTATTTTGAAATAAGTTATTATATCTTTGTTGCATGTTCTTGTTATGAATTTGTTTCTATACGGTCATTGGTACACTACAATACATCCCACTACTATAGGGGATTTTCCTCGAAAACAGAACTGGTGACCATACTAGGGATCTTTCTCTAAAGTGGGTATGTTTATGGCTTTCTATATTTTCTTGCTTTATTGAAGTGTTTTTATTTCATTCTAGACTGCCATTTGTACTTAGATTGATAAATTATAACAATTTTAGTCTTTTTCCAGTGTCACTTGTGCTTTTGTGTTTTCTTTTTCTATCTCGTTTTGAGGTTTTTGGGCATATACGTGTTGTGATAGTTATCACAGTCATGTACATATACGTTCCCTACCAATATAGACAATTGCGTACACATGGGATGCCTTCAACACAAATGCATACATCTTTTCATAAAATATTTTTTTAAATCTTTTTGCTAAAAGTTGTAAGCCAAGTGTCTGGGGTCTCCTCTAAGACTTTGAGACTCTTTGTTTTACTGTCTAAGTCTAGTTTTTGTCATTTTGATTCTTTTAAATAACACGAGAAAGTTTTTGTACTTTTATTTTGTGAATCATTTTCAAGTCTTTGAGGGTAGTTTGGGAAGTTATTTCTCAAGGTATTTTATATGGAATAGTTCTCATTATTGTTCTTGATAAAATTTTGTAAGTTTGATTTCTTTCCTACCTTATATATATATTTTTTTTCTTGTTGGTTTTAAAGAAGAAAGGTTTCTTTAAATAGTTCCTATTTCTTTTCCCTATTTAAACAATAAAATTACAAAAATACGTATAGAAAGTATACTTTGATTTTCTTTTCATCCCTTGCCATTGTATCACTGGAAAGAAAATCCTCGTTTGTGTGCTTTCTTTGTTTATGTTGCTTTTATATTCCAATTTTTTCTTGCATTTTGAAAGATTTTGCTTTTGAAAAGTTAGTTTAGCTTCGACGAAAAATAATATTCAATTCCTTTTAGTTTCTCTGCATTGTAAAGACAATTTTGCATCAGTAACTCATATCATCTAAAAAGAAAAAATTGCATCTTTTGCATATCATAAAAGAAAAGAGTTTGCTCCATTTGTATGAAGTGTTTAGCACTGATATTTTCAATGAAGAACTATATTCTACATTTTATGTTCTTAAGTGTTTTTGTTTTTCTATTGAGACTGTAAAACACCATTCAGTTTCACTCATTACCCTTACCGAGTAAATAAAACCCCCTGTAAAATGAACTTTTAACTAAAATCAATTAGACATTTTCATTTTCTAGGGTAAACAAACTAGCTTAGGCTAGGGCCTTGATTCAGGTTGGAGAGTTAAATTCTCCAAGCCCCAAAAACAACTTAGGAGTCTGAGATAAGGAGCGCAAAATCTAGTTTTTG
Organism: Picea engelmannii; assembly: GCA_009831015.1. NCBI lineage: Eukaryota > Viridiplantae > Streptophyta > Pinopsida > Pinales > Pinaceae > Picea > Picea engelmannii. The sequence continues at coordinate 802,338 of ML790261.1, read as the reverse complement.
TATAATTATAGTCGCGAGCATCCTCTAACACATGAGTTAAACAAAAGGTGACATGAAGAAGAGATGATGAGATAACCCCTATGAAGCTTGACTAAGCATAGTGGAGATATGGTATTTTGGGGGTTTCGTTAGTGCCTTTACCTTCATGAGAGATGACACTTTCGAGGCTTTGTGATTAATTATCGTGCCCATATGTTTGATACAGATTATTGATTGTACCACTCATATTTTGATTGCGATTTGGTACCTTTAGTTGTCGTTCCTAGGGATATCAGAGGTGACTACGAGGGGCTTCTCGTGGTACCTGGGGCAAACGTCGTATCACACTTTTCAATACATCTAGAGGGTGCCCCATGAAGCATGGGTACTTGCACCAGGAAGGGATGGTTATTGGAGGTCGAGTAAACTGCTTCTCACTCCTTCGTTCATTGGTTCACATGAATTAATCAACTCATGCCTTCGTCCGAAAGGTCCTTAATTGAATTTTTTTCTATTGCAATTTGAGGACCTAATCCACCTAAGTTGAATTATTGGCAAGGTTGTTTTTGATAGTTGTTTCTTTATGGATTTTGTAGTGGTGTGCTCCATGATCATAGATTTCTTAGGAAGGTGTGTCGGTAGTCACCTTGAGCTGATAACTCAAAGTGGTTGACCAACCCCCTCATCGGTCTAGGAGAATTCAAGGTCTTTCGCCTGATCAAGTGGAAGTGAATCCTCTTCCACCTCCTTTGAGGAGTCGACTCGATCAAACTAGTGTGTTTGTACTAGTTGGTCTCGTTGAAATTGTAGCGATAGAGCATGCAAAAAATAACGCTTCTGCCCTAGAGGTTACATGCATATCAGATCTCGAAGTTGAAGGTTTTGTCCATCCATTTAATCATTTGTTAAATGTACCCCATGATCCATTTGTTTCATAGATTCCAAATTTCGAGTCGGACTTCATTGACAGTCACCCTATTTAGTGGGCCATATTGGAAGGAAATTCAAAAGTGTTTGGGTCGGGGGCCCCTGCAACCCCCACATAAACAATCATGTCAGGAGGAATATTCCCTCCTCTCATATCTAACCAAACAACTAATGTGGTTCAATCCACAATATCTGCGTCAGTCAATAGCTTCGTGCTACTGATAGTCGAGTCCACTCAACCTTTGGGTGTGGCCTCATCGTTTCCTTTGGTATCTAACATGTTTTTGTTTAGTATGTTGTCGATCGACATACAAAATGTATCAATTGATTCTTAGTCGATTCCTCAAGCTACTAACGTCGGTACATGGATTTCTTCAATTCCTTTCCAATCTTTTCCTTGGGGAAGAGGTCATATTCCTCTGGCGTTCCCCTCTCTCAAAATCAAGCCTTTCCCGTCTTCTGACCCTAATCCCTATACTGGATGGGGTGGTTCTATGGGAACTGGATTCCAATCCACTAGTATGCCATCATCTTCTAACTTGTTCACATTATATTGTTGGTTCGAGAGTAATCCTTTTCCCTCATCTGGAGTGTCGGTAAGGGGAAACCCCTTCCAAGGCCAATGGAATCCCATGCAAGGGATTTCATCAGGGAGCAACCCCTTTCTTGATCAAAATTTCCTAATGCAAGGAATTTTTTCCCATACCTATCTTATTTACAGACTATTATTCCCTATACCTATTTGATACCTTCCAAAAAACAATTTTTTGTAAGATGTACACGCCCTCACATTTATGGTACTCGTGTACACACGGGCCACTAAAGGGAAGTTGTGTACATTGGAGATAATTCACACAGACCTATGATTTATTTTTCCTAAGGTTTTCCCTATGTTTATTAGTCATTATTCAATCTCCTATAGTTTAGGGAGAATATTCCTCTAGGAGAATATTCTCTTCAGTTCACACTTCAATTTGATTAGTTGAGTGGAGTCTAGATGCCACATTGAGATCATCACCATGCAACATTGGGATCACCGCCAAATAATGCACATTTTCCTCGGGATTATCACTATACTAGCACATTACTCATGATTCCATGATCTCCTCCTCACCTCACTCTGATTCAGTCAGTTAACTAAAGACCAAGAGACTAGTTAACTCAAACTAGGTGGCAGTTCACTCTCGTAACTACCCGAGACACTAGAATAGGTGGTATTTTACTCCCATAACTGTTGGTGTGTGTCCAAATCACTCCATACCACCACTATGGTACGTTATCTTCTCCTCCAGTGCACATTAGTTGAGTTATATAGAGTATATCATGTGCAAATTATCATTCATTCATTTGGTTAATGAGAATTCTTCCATTCTTTCTCTCTTGTTTCTCTTTTCTCATATTCTCTTTGTAAACTATGTATGTCATTTTCTAGCTAGATATTTTATGTGCAGGTTCAACACATTTACATGGTATCAGAGTCGATGTGTTTCTAGGAAAAAGACACACCAGATTCTTTTTGCAGTTACCAAAGATTGGAGATGGCGGGAAAAATGGAATTTCCAAAAGAATTCATTCTTACACCGTAAAATTTATTTGCATGGAAGGAGAAGATGATAATGCATCTTCAAGGAAGAGGGTTATACAGGTTAACCATGAACACAGAGACTGAATCCACATCATCCATAGAAAAATTCAAGTATCTGAATCGAATGGATGAATCATTTGGAACTATTTGCAGTCTCATTCCTCCTAAACTCATGTTTCACATATCCTTCTGTAAAACCCCCAATGAAACCTGGACCACTTTGGAAGGGATTTTTTACAAACATGATGAGATGAGGGGACACATGCTTGATGTGGAATTTCTCACTTTGTATCCAAAAACCTTCGACAATCTCCAAGATTTCTTTACCAAATATAAGAATTTGTTGTTGCAACTCAAGGCTTGTATGGTTGATAAATATGAGGAGAAAAAATGGTTCTTACCATTCTCTCCAAAATTGGTCAGGAATACTCAATGTTTGTATCCACATTTCATTTAATTAGGCTCGCCTCTGAAGCAACCTAGACAATTCCCTCTCTTGAGGCTTTTATTGTGTCTCTGACACAAGAGTCGAACAAGATCATCAATATGGAAAAAATCAAAGGCCCAAAGGTGCATGCACTTACTGTGCAATATGGTAGTGGGCATCAAAATTAGAAATATAAAGAAAAAGAAAAAACGAAAGCACATGAAAATCCAAAGAAGGAAGGGTACTCAAAACCTTTCAATGATGCCTCCGGATCTAAAGGTGGAAAGGGAAGAAAAGCAGAGAAATGCACTTACTACCATAAAGGATTCCATTTAGAATCTGAATGCATGCATAAACAGATAGATCAAATGGCTGAAATACTTCAACAAAACAACCTTGGAAATCACATCCTTGAGGATGCCAAGAAGAAGAAGCCAAAAGATCATAATCCCAAGAAAGTCAATTCTAGACATGCTTTGATTGCCATCAACTCCTCTCCCAATGTTTGGATCGTATATTCAGGAGCATCACACCACATGGAAGCCAAAAAATAAGTCTACTCTTCATTGTATGCATGAAAAGGTCCTTCTATTTTGATGGGGGACAACTCTCCAGTCGAGGTCACCGACAAAGGAAGAATTGAACTCACAAACAAAATCTTCAAGAATGTGTTACACCTTCCCAAAATTTCCATCAATCTTCTCTCCATGTATCAGATCAAAAACTATGGCACCGAAAAGAGAGTCATATTCACACCTGATGAAGTGGATATCTATGACATGCAAACCAATTCCAAGGTTGCTACCAGTAAGGTAAATCATCAGTCCAGACTCTACACATTTTTTGAATTTATTGAACCAGATTTTGCATTATTGCTTACCCATGCTGATGAAAGCAGTAGGATATGGCACGAAAGGTTTATGCATTTAAATTTCAGATATATGCGACAAATTAGAAAGTAGGGAATGGTTGATGGTCTACTTGACATCCACTTCTCCAAAGGAATTTGTGAGGGATGTGTTCTTGGAAAACACACTCAAGTGAAATTCGACAAAGGAAAGACCCAAAAGGCTTCATTTCCTTTAGATCTGATCCATAGTGATCTAATGGGGCCTTTTTTACATCAATAAATTAGTAAATCAAGGTATGTTCTCACTTTTTTTGATGATTTCTCATGCTTCACATGGATTTTCTTTCTCAAGCAAAAATTAGAGGTCTTTCAATACCTCAAAGATTTCAAAGCCATTATTGAGACACAATCATGAAAGAAAATCAAAGTCATTCAAACAAATAACGGGGGAGAGTATGCCAACCATGAGATGCAAAATATTTTTCATGAGGCCAAGATTTAGTTGCAACAAACAGTTCCTTATACTCCACAACAAAATAGAGTTGTTGGGCAGAAAAATAGATCTCTAAAAGATATAGCATCTTGCATGCTACATGCAAAGTCACTTCCATATATATTATGGGTTGAAACAATTAATTGTGCAACCTACATCCAAACAATATCTCCCCATATATTTTTCAAGGATAAGACCCCCTACGAGGATTGGAGCATCCTCAAACCAGAAGTGACCCACTTCCATATTTTTGGTTCACATGCATGGGCCATGATTCCCTCTTAGAAGAGGAAGGAATTTGATCCATAGAGCACATTGTGTATCTTTGTTGGATACCCTCACAATGTGAAGGGATACAGACTCATTGATATTTCCTCGGACTGACTCATCATTGAGAGAAGTTTGCAATTCGAGGAAAGTGTCTCGCATGTACCTCAACAACCCCATGTAGACACTTTTGTTCTTCCACCTACCATAGATTGTGAGCATGCACACGTCGACTCTTTTTCATATGAGAGTTCTGATTTAGAGGATTCAGATGATCTAGATATAGAGTCAGTACAGTCAGATGCAAAGTCAGTGCATGCATATGTAGATGTAGAGTCAGATCCATGTCCCAAGTGGGCCAAGACTACTCTTCAAGATGCGAGAGATATTGTTGGGGATCCAACTGATATTAGGAGGAGTCGATATGATTTTGAGGAGCCTCCTCTTACACTCACCACCACTGAATAAATGCCACCCATGCATATTTTATTGGTCTAGTCTTCAGATCCACAGTCCTATGGCGAGGCTACTGGAAATACCTTTTGGGAATCCACCATGCAGGAGGATTACAACTCCCTCCTTGAGAACCAGACTTTGGATATGGTTCCCCATCCTTCAAGAAGGAAAATTGTCAGGTGCAGATGGGTCTACAGGACCAATAGCGCAACAGATGTACATGTTAGAAGATACAAAGCTAAGCTAGTTGCCAAAGGCTTTCAACAAGTGCACAACATTGACTATGATGAGACCTTCATTCCAGTAGTGAATATGGATTCCATATGTTTGGCACTTTCCATTGCAACAACCAAGGGATGGGAAGTCCATCAGATGGACGTGAAGAATGCATTTCTTCATGGAGATCTCTCTGAGGAGATCTATATGGAGCAGCCCCAGGGATTTGTGCAATATTCATCTTTGGTCTGTCAATTGAAGAAGTCTCTTTATGTCCTCAAGTAGGCCCCGGGGGAATGGTATGCCAATATGGACTCCTACCTATTGTCACAGAATTTTTTACGTTGTAATTCAAACCTAAATGTTTACATGCTCGAAACGGTTGATTCACTTATACTCCTAGTTCTGTATGTTGATGATTTGTTGATCATCGGTTGCTCAAATTCAACGATTGTTGTAATAAAGAGGATTGTGCATGAAAAGTTCTTGATTATGGACATGGGTCTGCTACATTTCTTCCTTGGACTTGAGATCAATCAGGATGGATCAAGAACCAAACTGTCTCAAGCCAAGTATGCATGAGATCTCCTTGAGAGATTCTGCATGACATACTACAAGTCTTCCCTGACTCCTTTCCTATTAGGAGTCAGACTTGAGGATGGTGGGGACTCTCCAATGGTGGAAAAAACACTATATAGACAACTAGTGGGGAGCTTGTTGTATCTCAAACTCTCCAAACTAGACCTCTCCTATGGAGTTGGAGCAGTCTTCAGGTTCATGCAAGAGCTGCATGAGCTACATTGGAAGGATGCAAAGTGTATCATTCGATACGTACATGGAACCATCACCTTTGAGATTCACTATGAAATAGACTCTACATTGGACCTCATTGGATTCACTGATTCTGACTGGGATGGTGATAGCATTGATCGCAAGTCCACATCTAGTTACTCACTCAGTCTTGGTTCCATGCCTATTTGTTGGTTGAGAAAGAAGAAAGATGCTATTGCTTTATCTTTAGTCGAGGAAGACTACGCACAGGTAGTTAATATAACCATTTAGGATATGTGGCTACATCATTTTCTCACTGATTTGGGCATTTAGTTTCATCGATTGATCATCATCTGGTGTGACAACCAAAGCACTCTGAAGTTCTACAAAGATCCAATTCATAGGTAGCGGATGAAGCACATCGATATCCACATGCACTACATCCGAGAATTAGTACACGAAGGGATCATTGACCTACAGTTCTGTCCTTCAGTAGAAAAGACTACATGCATCTTCACCAAGACCTTCACTGAGTAGAAGTTCCATTCTTTGCACAACCATCTTGGAGTGAATGACACAATTGCCTAGCAATTGTCATTTCCTATTTTTACATACATTTTACTTTTGGAGGGGGGGGGGGGGGTCCCATGATATTTTACCTCTTTCCTCATTTATTTCAGTGTATATTTTGTATTTGGGTACCTAACATGGTCTCGTTGTTGGGACCCATTCTTTATTTTCACCATAGTAATGTTCAGGGGGGGTGTTGGAGATACTTCACACACACCTAGGATTTATTTTTCCTAAGGTTTTCCCTATGTTTATTAGCCATTATTTAATCTCCTATAGTTTAGGGAGAATATTCCTCTAGGAGAATATTCTCTCCAGTTCACACATCAATTTGATCAATTGAGTGGAGTTTAGATGCCACATTGGGATCATCACCATACTTCATTGGGATCATCACCAGCTAATGAGCATTGTCCTCGAGATTATCACCAAAATAGCGTATTACTCATGATTCTCTGATCTCCTCCTCAATTCACTCTGTTTTATTCAATTAACTAAACACTAAGAGACTAGTTAACTCAGACTAGGTTTCATTTCACTCTTGTAGCTGCATAAGAGACTAGACTAGGTGGCAGTTTACTCCCGTAAGTGCTGGTGTGTGTCCAGATCACTCCAGACCACCACTATGGTGCATTGGCTTCTCCCCTAGTGTACATTAGTTGAGTTATATAGAGTATATCATGTGTAAATTATCATTCATTCATTTGGTTAATGATAATTCTTCCATTCTTTCTCTTGTGTTTCTCTTTTATCATATTCTCTCTGCAAACTGTGTATGCCATTTGCTAGCTAGATATTTTTTGTCCAGGTTCAACACATTTACAGTGTACATGTCAGAAAATTGTTAAAAAATGTATTTATGCCAAATTAAATGTTAATTTACGGGTTTGGTTAGTTTCCTAACTCCTTTTACATGTACTCAATCGTCTCTAACCAACTAGAGACCGCATAAAATGAGCATTTGTCCAAGGAGAAAGGTAATGACAAGTAATGGTTCTTTGCACACATTAAGAAAACCTTTGTTTGGATAATACTTCCAACTCTGTAAATCCTTATACATCCTTGTTGTTGCTGGTTTGACCTGTAAACCCTTGTTTCCAACTCCTCTTTCTGATCATCAACTTATCTTGCTAATAGTTTCCCCTTATATTCTGTTTGGGCCCATGATAGATCGAAAGTCAATACCATTTTTCATAACATGAGCAAGGGTGGAGGAATCCGAGATCTCTCTTGACAGGGAAGCGCCACACAGGACAGGTATAAAGTTGCAACCACCTTAACTGTTGAATAAAAATAGAAACTCTTTTCTTCGAAATATGTTGAATTTGCAATATTTTCATATATATTTCATAGAATACTAGTTGTTGAGATTTTAATATAATGTTTCATTAAAATAACAGGTAGGTATTAGTATACCTACCTCTATGTATAGTTTTTCATATTTAAGGTTCTTACAAGTTGCAAACAAGTTGTTGGAAAATAACGAATAAATGACGACAATTGGGAACTACATCAACCGTAGGACTCCGAATGAGTCAATATTTCTCTCATACCCAATAGTTTGTTATTTCTTTTGAAATAAATTATTATATATTTGTTTCATGTTCTTATTATGAATTTGTTTCTATACGGTCATTAGTACATTGCAGTACAACCCATTACTGTAGGCGATTTCCCTCGAAAGCACTCGGTTCAAGATGTTGAGCCAGGTGTAAGGCTAGATCACATCCCTTGATTGTATTTGAAGTTGTGATCATGAAATCATGTTCCTAGATTTTGACAAGCCAATGTGCAATATTTCCAGTTAATTGTGTTTGTGAAAGCAAAAATTTAACTGCAGGTAAAGGGACTTTTACCTGAGTATGCTTGCCTAAGATAAAATGATGAAACTTTTCAATAGCTTTAACAAGAGAAAAAGTGTGTTTTTCAATTAAAGTGTATTTGAATTCATCATCAGATAGACTTTGGCTCATGTAAGCTATTGGGTGGTTGTTATTAGGAACATCTTTCTGAAGAAGAATTGTAGAGATTGTTTCTTTAGTGGCATTCGTGTAAATGATAAAATCTTTTTCAAAATCAGGCTTTGCCAGTATTGTTGCAGAACAATTTGTCTTTTTT
>ML790261.1:774029-787859 GCA_009831015.1 Picea engelmannii | reverse complement strand
AAAAACAACTAGCCTATTTTCCATTGAATTTAGATCTCTCCTTATATGAGTAATATTGAAAGACATAATATTATAGATTAATTTCCAAATTGCTTGTGTATACCTCTTTAACAAATTATTACATGAGGCATAAATTATTTTAACTAGATTGATGATAAATTAAGAATCCCCAAATACATAAAGATGATAACAACCAAGATTGGAAGATTTTTCTATCCCAAGAATCAAGGCCTCAAATTCAATTACGTTATTAGTACATGCAAACTCTAAGTTGTAAGAGAAATTGTGAATTTTTTCGATAGGTGAATACAATACTATACCATCTTTGTTACCTTCACTTGAGCATGCACCATCAAAGTGCATGTGCCACATACCATCTTCAGGGTCAAGTTGTGCAACAAAATCATTATCTTCTTCTAAAAATATTGAGTATACACTTATATCCTCTTTAATATAATTTACATTTGATCGAGGAACTCTTTCAATGTATGGTGAGATTCATCCCTCCCGAAGAACAATGATATTATTTCCATTTTGGGGAAGGGACATGTGTGTTCCATCCAATGAAATGTATCCATGAGTTAATTCTTTCCAATTTCTTCCTAAAATGATAGAATAGTTGCTTACTAGCATATCAATTACTTGAATATTACAAGTGGTCATGATCTCAGGATGAACACACAAAACCAAAGTTACATATTTTATTTCACCAATGGTGTCTTGTTGCTAATTATTATAAGACAACATAGTCTTTGAGTTCTCATTGGAGCATGAAAGACCTAACTCTTCCATAATCATTTTAGACATAACATTGGGGCTAGATCTCCCATCATTCAGACAACAATGTGCAATATTGTCCATAATTTTTATTGAAACATAAAAAGGAGGATTTTTTACATAATTTCTAGGATTATATACACCTGATTTATTTATATACATTTCTTCTTCATTTTGTTCCTCAGTCAAATTGGAAACAATGGAATATTTACCTTCCATAAAATCTTTTAGATGCTTTTGTTGATCAGGGACAATCACCATGTCTAATAAAGATGCATATGCTTTGATTGCAACCAATTGTTTCAAGATATTGTATTTATATGAAGAATATGGGGTTGATATTAAATCTAGACTCTACGTACCCCTTGTGATTTGAGAATCAGTTTGATGAGAGGATGTACTTGGAGAAAAAGTGGTTTTAGGAGGACTACCTTTGATCTTGTTCTAATAGGATTTATTTCAAGTATCAACCATCATCACATCCTCTTAATGAGCCCAATCTAAGGAAACAATTGTTGTATTGTATATTTTACCAAAGATGCATCCTCTCGAATTCTTCTTAATCTCACAAGTGTCCTCATCATGATTCTCCTCACAAAAATTACACCAAGTTCTTGAAAGAATTGCCTTAGGTTGAAAACTATGAGTTTGATTTCTTAAGGCAACCTAGGTGGAGGTTTCTGCAGAAGTAGAAATCACTTCCTTTCTTTTGAAATAAATCATTTTGTTTCTCATATCTTGTACAATTTGTAACACAGTTGACATGTCAGTTTTTTTGACATAACCTTCAATAGGAAGTCTTGTTCTTGTCAACTGATCCTCAAACTCTAGACAAGTTTGTAATGCAAATCCCATACTATTAGCATTCTTTTCTTCCATCCTATGGCAATAAGAAGAAGATAATGGATTATAATAATGCATTAAAACAACTTGATTGTGTGGTCGAATGATTTCTGGAATACGATTGTATAATTTAGTGAAACATAAGTTAAAAGACTCGATTGTTTCACCTTTATTGTAAACAAGATTATTGTAATCTTTCAACAAATAAGATGTACTTTGACGTTGTCCATGTGTTGATTTAAACCAATATGATAATTCATCCCAAGTTGAAAATACCTTAGGTGATAATTCAAAGAAATCGGAAACAACCTTCCTTCCAAAGAATTAACAAATAGTCTCATGCATGTATCATTGTCGTTTGCTCCAATATTATGACATGCATTTGAAAAAGCAACTAGATGTTCATTAACTAAAATGGTTTCATTGCCATAGAATTTATGTAAATGATATTTAAACTTCTAAAGAGGAGTGGTAGTTGGAGTCATATTTAAAGGAGATGATACATGTAACGGAGTAGCCTTTGCATCCTCTTCAAATTGGAATAATCCATATTGCTTGATCACTTTTGTAGGATTTGTAGTTGATTGGAAGGGATTAAAATGACTATACATACTTTCGATCAAAGAAGAAGAAGAATCTTGTCATGAAGGAGATCCTCTAGTACTACAAGAACCACTAGAAGAAGGCATTGTGACTTTATTGGGAGATAAATATATTGATAAAATTGTAACCTCAATCTCATAATCATATAAGGATCTTTGACGCCTTGGTTGAAGACTTTCTAAGACTGTTTTTCTTGTTCCTATCTCAAAGAAAGGATCAAATTCATAGGGCTGACCTTTTGTTCATCTTGATGAAGGAGATTGGGTGGTCATAAGACAATATTTGATTAAGGAGGTTGATTGTGAGCCTACCTTTGAATGACTTCTCTTTGTTCTTGTATTTCAATATCACAAGTGATAACCTCCCAAGAATGTTCGAGTTCTTCATGGGTGAGGGAAGTTTCTAAAAAAAATAAAAAAGACCCGAGGTGATAATTCATTGGTCATGAAGACAAAACATTATGTTTTGCTATTGCGGGACAAGGAAAGTCATTAAACCAAAAGAATAGAAAAATAAACAAAAGAAAAGAACCAGAGAGTAAAAATAATGGTCGCCAAATAAATGTTGATGAGAGGAATGGAAAAAATCCTCACTCAAGCATTTTTTAATCTCATCAGGATAGGTGAGATAGATGGGATTATAACCCTAGGATTATAGCTTGTCAAAAATCTTAATCAGACCTCAAGAAATCGATTCTTGGATCTAATTCTATTTTAAAAACATTTAAATATTGTATCTTTTATGTGAAATAAACTAAAAAATAAAAAATATGCTTGCAATTTTTTTTTACAAAATATTTGAATAAGAAAATGCAAGAAAGTATAAATATGAAAACCAATATACAACAAGTCTCATAAATGAGAAGAAATCAACAAACAACTTTATTAATATCAATCTGAGTTACAATTGAGTCAATATTTTCAATCCTCTGCAAGGGTTTGGATCATAATTACACTTAGAAGTCCAAGATGTTATTTGACTCATACAAAGACAAATGGTATCAAAAAATGAAGACTAGAATCGAAAATTGAACTGGATCAATCCAAGGTACAAGTGCATCATTGTTTTGAAATCTACAAAACTAGCATTAATTAGCACTGAAATATATTCATAACTTCCAACTAAAACCAAATAGACATTAAAAAATAATGAATGACCTTGGAGAATGTGTTGTAAGGGCTAGTCAACTCTGTCAACTAGACCCGAAAATCGACTAAGAATTAGTCGGTTGACTGTCAAAGTCGGAATTACAAGTCAGTCGAAGCATCTGTTAAGTCGACCGACCCAAGAAGTTAAGTAGTTACAATTGCCTGGTAATTGAACATGTATGTATAAATAGATGATCATGTATCAAGAGAAGTGTCTCGTTTGTGTTGTATTGACACATATATAATAAAGTGTTGTTTCTTGGGTTCTCACTACTTTGTGTATGTATTTATATATGTGTAGGTAACCTCTATGCATTACTTGCTTATGTGATGGACTACTGGTAACATTCCTTACTTTTCCATAGATTACAACATTGGTTATGTTGCCGATAGTTTTGAACCTGGGCATTGAGAAGATCACATAGATGATAACTTTACAAGACATACACGAATGATGGGAGCAAAAAATTGAAAACTACAACAAGAATTTTGCAAGAATGAACAACCTCACACTAGCAAAAGAAAGATCCCAATTTTTCTCAGAGACCCATGAACAATTTCTGGAGGCTATCCTAGAATCCGTATTCAAGTACATTAACAAATCTGGTAATGTGTATATTGTCTTCCGGTGAAAAATTAACGCTCAAGCTTACAAACGGAGGATGAACAAAATTGCAAGAGTGGGTTGAAACAATTTTTGTAGATTATATAACAGACCAAACCATTGAGGATCGAAATTCCCTCGACATAGTAAAAGAAAAATTCTACATCGACCTACACAAAGGATTTTTGTGCACCATCCCAAGACTGATCCATAAATTTATGCTCGACAAAGGATTCAACAACATTGTTGAGTACCGACCTTGAATAATAATACCACTATCGAATAGTAACTTGGAAGAAAAAGACGAGAATTGGGAAGAATTCCTCGAAGCAAAGTGTAAGGATACAAAAGAAGCCTGAGACTACTTTTTGAGCCAATAAATATGACCATCACCATCGGCTCCGAGTAAGTCGGGGTGGTGATAGGGTGTTGATTGATCTATGAGATTTCATAAGAAAAAGAAGAGCATACTAGAGTTCGTTTGACTCAAGCATAAATGTCTTCGATACGAAAGAAAATTTACAAGCAAACGACTGACATCCAAAAATTGGAGCGGGACAAGAGGAAAAAGAAAAGAGAGGAGATCTGGTGGAACAATGAGAATTTGAATAGAAAAATAGTCGGGGAGGATCAACATGATAAAATCATGTGAGCAGTATGATTATGGCAGGAATCTACTAGATCTAGAAATAACAATAGTTGCAACGACCCCCGAAAGAAGTAATGAACTAAAGTTGATAGAGGCTAGCATGAGTGCCCATCAACTTGAAGACCAACCCGAGACCATGCATTATGAATACTAGGGACCCGCAATATGCACTCCTCATGTTCAAGTAACTAGCCCTCGAATCAAATAATTACTCTAGTAGAGGCTTCAAATCAATGAATAGTCCACAAGGCTATGATATAGAATTGACGAGCACAGGAATATACACGATACACTCATATTTGAGCTAGAAATAAACCTAAATGAATTCGATAACATGTTCATCCACATCAAGGATCTCATGACACTGACCCCCATAGTAGATCTCATATCAAAGGAACACAATAATTTAGTAGATTACAACCACAAACTGACACGCTCGTTGGTATGATGTATCATCGAGTATAAAAATCAAAGTTGTCAAAATGAAGAAATTACTCCCAAAGAAAAGAAGGAACAATTACTTCTCAAATACTATATGACAAAAGACCGACCGATAGACAAGTTAGCACAACAACAACCGACTAAAACACTGACATCCCAATCGAAACTCTTGATCAATCAAACATCACAAAATTCTATTATTCTTAAAAAGAAAGTGACAATAGGACTCAATCATATTCCCATTTATGAGGGAGATGAGGATCCAAAAATACATTGATTCCTATGTGAAAAATTATGGGACGCAACATTCATCACAAATGAGGATAAACAAATGGAACAATTTGGTGTAGCTCTTTGGCATCACGCTCTTACATGGTTTATAAATTATACAAAGAATCAAAATTGGTCAAAATAAGACATAAAGAACAACTTCCTATCATTATTCAAAGTCCAATATGTTGTTCATTTGGCTACACAGAAACTTAAAGAGATAAACCAAAAACTAGGAGAGTCGGTGCGTGAATATGAAAAAATATTTAAATACCTCCTCAGCGAAATCATGTCGACCATTGATAAAAAAAATACTAGTACAATGGTGTGTAGTTGGGTTACTCTAGTGAATTCGAACACCATTTCCCATCTATGAGATAAACACATGTGAAGACGCATTGCAGAAAGCACAACACATCGAATCAAGCGACGAAGGCCCATTGACTTCTTCATCAACGGTAAAAAGGCTAGAGGACAAACTAGAACAACTATAACACATTATAAAAACTTGACTTTAAGAAGAAATGAGATTTGGTGTATTGTATGTTGTGAATACGGTCACATAAAAGACACATGTAGTCTCAATGATAAAGTGACAGGAGCAACAAACGAACGACGAGTGCAAACCGAGACATATTCCAATATATGTGAAACTTTGACCGACCATACTGTGTAATACTGCCCACATAACTTGAAAAACACCAAATGGTGCCATATTTGTGAAACTCATAACCATAGAACATCCAAATGTGGATTAAACACATGGAACAGAACAAATGCACACACAGTTTATCATACAAAAGAAATCGACTAGAATAATGACTATGGAAGAAGAATTGACTACTATGGTAGAGGTCGAGGTGGTTTCCAGGGTCACGGTCGAGGTCAAAGTCAAACTTATTGTTTTAACTGTTGGAAAGAAGATGACATCAGTCTCGACTGCCCAATAAAAGATTGAGTTGACTTAAAATTTTGCAACATATACGGTGTCTGAGATCACTCACTTGAGGATTGCTCAATAGTAATTGATAAAATAATGAACATAAAGACTGGGAACTTACTCCACAGAGTCCCAAAACAAGAAGTATTAAACTCAAAGAATCTACATATTGTTACAAGATCAAAAGAAGGATGAGATATTAATAAAACTCCATCACAAAATCGACAAACAAGGAACTCCAGTCCATTCCCAAATCTTGACAAATAAGAGCATATCATGATGGAAGCACTCAAGTTCTTTAAAAATACTAATCAAGAATATCATAATAGAGGAAAACAAAATGAAGATATAGCACAAGAATTTCTACAACTCCTAAAATAAAAGAAATCAATCGGTTGACTGTTGGACCTGCTTAACATCCTAAGAGAATATAAAGAGGGACATAGACCATCTAAATATATCAGACAACTATCATATAAACATAAATATTATGACCCACAAGTCGACTTGGAAATCAACAGGGTAATGATTGAAAATGTAGTCGTCGATTTCAAATCACAAGTAAATATCCTTCCTCGGGACACATGGATATGGTTGGGACGACCTTCATTATCACCGGCAATGAACTACCTCAAACTTGTTGACCAAATATTAATAGAACCTATCGACATACTCAGAAATGTGGAAACACAAATTATGGATATACCGACACCAGTCAACTTTGAGGTAACCGACTTAGTCGAAGGAATGCCCGCTTATCCAACACTTGTTGGTTAGCCACGGGGATGAAAAATGAAAGCCACTATCTCCCTCGAAAGGGATATAATCAAGATAAAATGGAGCGGTAGAAAAATAATTATCCCCCTGGAACCTAAAGAAGGGAAACCTTAGATGGAGTCATGGGACAAATATCAAGAAGCTTGATGTTTGTACCATATAATCAACGAACATAGAGATTATGTTGAACTAAATGCGCAAGGAGAAATTTTAATAGAATCTCCCCTGTCGGTTGGACACAATTCCAACTCGTCTCTATATAATTGGCAGATAGAAAATTATGAATCACATTCAAAAGACTGTTGGTCCATCGAAGCCGTTCCAATAAAATATCCAAGAACATGCTTTTCAATCCAAGAAGTACCCATAGTATATGTGAAATGGATATGATAAACACCCACTCTAATCCCGACCGACAATAGAATGAAAAATCCATTGTGCTATAATGAATGAAACAAACCATTTACAGACATCGAAGAAGTTTCTAAATCTGTGGGAGAACAGGACATAACCCAAAGCCTGGTGGAAACTTTCACAGGCCAAGCTGCAAGATGGTGGTAAACGCATTCCCCGAGACTACAAACATGGACAACCATTTCAACTTATTTTATAGAATGATTTGGAGAGAATAAGCTAGCTAAAACAAACGACATTCCCCTCTTCAAAATCGAATATGATCATGTGGAACACATTCACCGCTGTGAAAATGGATGGTGAAGAATAGGCTGTAGGGATGAAAGGGTATGGCCACATATGTTTCCAAATAGCTGGACAAAATACCAAACAAATGGTTCAAAATTTAAGAATCATGTGGTCACACACTCAACTGGTATGACATCAAATAGAATTTTATCAAATATTTTGAATTCACCCTGGAGGAGGATCACTTAAGAGAAGAAACCCAAGAAATACAAAAATTTATTGAAAACCCGACACCACCCATGCACAAAGAAAAAGGGAAAATTATGGTTGGCATAGGATCGACATCAACATGCCACTTTATTTCGACGGAGAATAAAAAAAGTGTAACTACTCGACGAACCAACATGGAAAACAAAAATTTTTCGGGCCAAAGTTTTTGGTGGAGAAGTAATCACCCAGCCATGAAAAAATATGTAAATTCAATATCAAAAGTAACCAAGGAACATAAGGATAAGAAGAATAAGTCATCAAGAATCATCATAAAAACAACCCGACCGTCCATCCCATCAGTATCAGCTATAGAAACCACATTTGACCCAACGACAATATCTTATCAACACTTGTTCAACTTATATGAAGTTACATTGAAGGAGTCATCAAAGGGATGGGAGAAAGTTATCAAGAAAGGAATAAAGCTATCAAAGATAAAGGATGAGAAAAATAAAATGTTAAAAGAGTGCAAATAAGAAGTCAAGAAGCACTTGGATATCGATCAGTTGGCAGAAAACGAAAACCCCATGGTGGGATTCAAAGACTTGGTCGAAATTTTGGTAAAAGATAATACAACAAGTCAGCATCAAGTTGACCATCTTTGACATGAAAAAGAGGACATCCAACAACAATATAACAAGGCAGTCATTGATAATCAAAAACTTCGTGAACATACAACCACCATCCTGACTTTAGAATACACCAAATTCAAAGAGATCATACTAAACTTGGAAGAAACCACCAAGCATGGAACAACTTTAAATTAAGTGGTAAGTAATTGGCATCCTACTTTGAAACAATATACAACAAGCTCATAGCACATAAAGTTGTGGTCGAGAACATAGAAAAACTAGAAATATGACGACTAACATAAAGATAAAAGACGCTCTCACAAACCAGCTAGCCAAAGAAAGAGAATTGGAAACAAAACTGTCACAACATGAACAAGAATGGTAGAGAGAAGTCTAGAAAGCACATATAGAGACCAAAAATGTAGTCCTCACCTTGATCAAGTTAGAGAAAAGATTCAACAGACAAAACAACAAATCGACCCAGAGTCGACCGTAGTGCACCAGGCATAAATAATAGAAAAACTAAACCTTCTAGAACAAATGAAGACAATGGTTCTGGAAGCACAACATTCAATTAATGCATGGCATGAATTTACTCATCACTTGCAGTAAACAACACCTAATATCCTCTAGAGAGCATTTGAAGTCAATCCAGAAAGTAGAGCAGAAAGAACAACCAAGTCGGTCAACGATAAAGGACCAATGCCAAAAGGACAGTTGGACAAGCCTACATAATTTCTTCAGACATCAGAAAATCCAACACCAAATCTCTCTCTCTCTCTCTCTCTCTCTCTCTCTCTCTCTCTCTCTCTACCAAATGTAATAAACAAACCCCATCTTGATCGGGACGAGAAAGGAAATGAGGTGGGGGGAGATGTTGTAAGGGCTAGTCGACTTTGTCGACTAGACCCAAAAGTTGACTAAGAATTAGTCGGTTGACCGTCAAAGTCGGAATTACAACTTGGTCAGAGTATCTGCTAAGTCGATCGACCCAAGAAGTTAAGCAGTTAAAACTACCTGACAATTGAACATGTATGTATAAATATATGATCATGTATCAAGAGAAGTGTCTATTTTGTGTTGTATTGACACATATATAATAAAGTAATGTTTCTTGGGCTCTCACTACTTTGTGATTGTATTTACATATGTATGTAACCTCTATGCTTTTCTTGATTATGTGATGGACTACTGGTAACATTCCCTACTTTTCCCTAGATTACAAAAACATGTCAATAATCAATGTTGCCTAGTCCTTTCTTTGCCACCTTCAGAATAACCCTGCTATCAAAAAGAAAACTCAGCTCTAAAGAAACTCATAATGGAATGAATGAATATATAATATGCTCACTTGAGGTAAGAGCAAACCTTATTAGAAGTTTTACTTCTTTATTTATCATGTCTTATTTTTTCTTTCTCTCCTTCTTTTATATCTTCAAAAAGTGGTTTGAGTAGTTCAACTACCTTTTTGTTTAGAAAGTTAAATAACTTTAATTAGGAGACGATAACTTTTATTTATAATAAAAGTAATAAATATTAAATAATAGGTGGGGTCCCACTAGGTCTTCGTTCCTTTATTTCCAACATTTCCCTTGTAACTCCAAAATATGATTAAATACTATGAATATATGAACATCATGAAATATATAAAAAATTAACTCATATAAAACATACCAAATCAACAAACACTCGTACCTCCCAAAATATTAAAATGACATGATATTTAGTTCTCAAAAACAATATCATGTGTTTGTTATCCATCCAAAATGTGCATCAAGTGTCTAAGTGGTAACGTCATAATACAAATTGAAATAAATCATAAATAACATTTCTTTTTAGATGATGCCTCTTTTTTCCTACTTCCTTATGAGACATCAGGCCCAAGTTTAAGTAATTATTTATCAAAAGACTTATTTTCTTCCAATTTATCTCTTTTAGGATGCATATCACTGAAAGTGATTTCTCTCTTATTACTTTTTTATTTGGTTGAAGGTTGTTTTGAATGTATGAAATATGATTGAGATGTCTTTGATCTTGGTGAGTTGGCATGTTGTTTTCCTTTGTCAATTTGTGGTTCAATGGGAAGCACTTTGTAATTTCTTGGAACTTGAACTTGAACTTGAAATTTGTATTTTATAAGAGGCAACAAATGCAACATGAGGCATTTCTTACAGAGCAAGAGGTGGTGATAGAGGGTTATCAGGCCAACGAGCTATGCGAGAGGAAGGGTTTATAGGATTATTGTCCCAACCATCATTAGAAAGTTGCACAAGAGGTTCAGGGAAATATGCAATACTAGGATGTGGTTGTAGGGGAGGATTAGGAGGAGCTTGAGGTTGTGGCAATGATGGACGTCCACCAAGGTTCAAATAGTTAGTTTGTACCAGTCGGTTAAATTCTTCATAATGATCATCAAAATGTATTGTAATCCTCATTTTCTTGTGTCTCCTCTATTGCCAAAACACATTGGGCACTCTTCCTCTCCTGCCCCAGTTGCCAAAACACATTGGGCACTCTTTGTCTCTTGCCCCTGTTTCCTCTATTTCTACCCCTATTACTTCCTCGACTGAAAAATATCATCTATATACATCATCATTTCAATTAGTAAAATACAAGAGATAGTTTAGTAAACATCTAATACAATTCTCCTTGAAATGATTTAGCTATGGCTCCAAAAATGAAAAATTAATTCAAGCATGCAAGGGAAAAATGAGTAGGAATAAATGTAAACATGGAAGAGAATCCACATTTTGACAGACAACCTTTTCATTATTTTTCTTTTCAAAATTCACATTGTACACCTCTTTGCAAAATTATCTTAATATGAACAATCTATTATCTATTTGAACAAGGGAAATGAGTGAAAAATGAATAAATAATTGACAGGGATATAATGAAAAATGGAGTTTAATTAGCAAAAAATTATATGGAATGACTTAAATGCATGAGAAACTTATGTTCAATGTTCATACACAATGAATCATTTTTGTTCATAAAACTGTATAACTTTTCTTTATAGAGCTAATAATATGTAAAGAATTCCTTTTAGAATATTCCTAAACAATTCCCCAAAGTAATCCATGTATGCCCATATTATTCCTTTTGTCCAAACTACATTCTCAAAATGTACAATAATATGAGTTTACAACATCCAAATCAAAATGACAAATTGTCCATATATCATCCTTTGAGCGGAAATAAAATCAGTACCATATAGAGGTCTTCCATAATGATCAAATCTGTAATAGTCCCTCTTTAAAAGGTTGTTCTTAATAAATATTTTAAAATGCATAAATATGGGACGAATGAAATGGAATTGAAATGAAATATGATTAAGAAAATATAGGAATAATGCATGGAAAATGATAAATATTGAAGGGATAATGCCCAATTTATGTAACAAATAAGTTTCACTTTCATATCATGCATTTATATTCATTGCCAAATATGTATCTTCTCTTTATACTTAACAAATCAAATCTTGTGTCAGAATTTAACATTGAGAACTACTTGAATGGCCAGTTGGTAATAATTCAACCAATATTTGTTTATTTTTAGGCATACCCAACTCTCATAATCGTGGCTATTCAAGAAATAAAGCCTTTTAGTCATAAGTGTCAACGTTAGAATGATAGGATTAGCCTTTTAGTCATAAGAAGAACAAATGGGTGTGGCCTCAATATTTATAATGGACAAAGTAAGTGTCAAGCACTATATATGCTTTTTTTTTCCAAAATTAAATGACCAATGCTTTGTCGAATTAACCAAGAATTTGAAGAATTTGAACAGAACAAAGCTACAAATTGAGCGGGAAAATGAACTCAATTTGTAAAATGGTTCAAACTCAAAGGGCATAGGATATTTAGGTAGATAAAATGAATAATATATTATTGTTGTAGCCACCAGAAGAATTCAACGGGCGCACAACCTCATCAAATAACAAGGGTAAGGTCGAGCACATGATGTGCTTGATTTATCATAAATCCAAAACAAATAGAAGCCAATACTCTGCCATAACTACGAGCTCAAATAAAGGATTAATTTTTAAAAAAATTTAAAAAAAGAGAGTGAACATGGTCGTAAAATCTCCATTGAAACTTTATGAAACAAATAGAAGCCAATACTCTGCCATAACTACGAGCTCAAATAAAGGATTAATTTTTAAAAAATTTAAAAAAAAGAGAGTGAACATGGTCGTAAAATCTCCATTGAAACTTTATGCAACTTTAACCAATCCTTTCATATGACCAAGATTCAAATCAAGGAAATATAGTATGATATCAAATGTTGGTCTCATATGCATATTCAACTGTGAACATACCACTTATAAATTCAAGTTTGAACCCAAGCCAAGACTCAACGCATATCAACTATAACATATATGGGTTCGACTCATAACTCATTTTTACATCACCCATTTTTAAACGAAAAATGATAATATGAATTTGGAAGGAATTATGCATGTTGCAGAGGGTGGCATAATTTTTTTTCTTTTGCAAGTGAAAAACCCTCAAATAACATTCAAATAATTTCATTCTTTGTGAGTGAAAAGCAGGGGAAATAAACACTTCCACACTCATTACCAATCAATTCAGATCAATGTTACTTCATTAGCTTACACAAATTCTACAGAAGATTCTTATTGACCTGCGAGTACATACCTTGTCTAGGAAGCATTTTTATACCAACCATGGAGGCCAATATGGTTGCAACAATGAACACAAGGAGGGTTTCCAAAGATGAGTTGTAGCTCTTCCTCCACAAACCAAAACCAAATGAAATGATAATTACCCTAACCAACAAGAGGTGGTAAAGCACATGCCTCTGGGAATTAATGCCCAAATCCTTTCTCATTCAATGCATGGATAGCTATTTTCCTTCATGTTGATATTAGAACCATCCACAATACCATATGCATATGCCAAACTCAACGTTTTTCGACTTGTATGCATCAATTTTATATCATATCAACCTTCAAACTTATATGAATTGAAAATTAAACGTTATCATCAACCATGTCATTTCAACCTTATTCAATAGTATATCCAATTATGTAGCGCACATAACCTGCGAATGAGTTAGATCGTGTATCCATAACCTTTGTGTATTACAAATTAAATAATATGACCACAAATCTTATATAAAGTGCATTGAACCATCATATGTATATCTTAATATAATGCCAAACTATCCCATATATATAGAGTTTTAAAAAAACAAAACTTTATACCTTGACATGTCTTGATAGTATTTCTAGCACTATTCATTGCAATATGAAAATCCCAAATCTATAT
>ML790261.1:744284-758762 GCA_009831015.1 Picea engelmannii | reverse complement strand
ATCCCCAAAGTGACATGGCTTGCCGACATCACCTGGGATGACATGGACACATGGGATGTGTGCCATGTGTCAGTAATATTTGAGCGTTTGGAATATTGAAAAGTTGATTAGAATGTGACACATGTCACCCTCCTAATTAGGCCACATGTCCGCTTCTAGTATTTCGTCGTGTGGCGACAGATCATGCAGTCCAAAGCCGGAGCACTCCATAAGGGAAAGATGTGACAGGTTACGTTGGGTCGAAAACTCTTGAAGGCCCGAAGGCCGGATTACATATCGTTCGTTGATTCCAGAGGACACACGTCGAAGGATCATCGACTTCAAGTGAAAGCACTCCAAGAGAAAGTGTAGGAGGGAAGTTTGAAACTTTCGAAGCCTGAAGAGTAGAAATGATTCATAGTTGTTGATTTGCGGGAGGACACACACCGATAGATCATGAAATTTGAGTAGAAGCATTATGGAAGGAAGCAAGCGGAAAATTTGAGACTTCCAAAGGCTGAAGTCTCGAAGTGGACTAGAGTCATTGATTTGAGGAGGACACGTGGCACCTGATTCTGAACTTCGGGTACAGAGTACTCCGGAGGAAAGAGGAGGTCGAAATTTGAAACTTTTGAAGCGCGAAGTTTCGAAGTGGATCTCAATCATTGATCCAAAAGGAGGATGAGGACCATTGATCTAGTCCTAGTTGAAGGTTCCGAAGTCCTGAAGCTCTGGACAAGCGCTTTTTCAGCTAAGCGCAGGGTCATGACCATGGTCGCATGTAGTTTGAGAGATAAGGGAAGGAGGGCCAAGGGTCGAATTGGTTGTCCCCAAGACAGAAAAGTGATAAGGAAGGATTTAGCCTCGGTTTCTAATCGTAGTCACCTGGGAAGTGGTTTGAAGGAAGTGCCTATGCAGGGCGTAATTCTATGTCAGCCATGGATAACAAGACACTGTTATTTTTAGAGAATGGGGATATGATCTCCATGAAAAAAAAGAAAGAAAGAGACCTGTAGTAGGGTTTGACAATTTTTGTTTACCATATGCATCATTCTAACAAAATGGTCACTTGCACATTTTGCAAAATCGAGGGGCTTAAGCACGTCAGCTCAGGATGCATATTGAGGAAATGGAAGAAGGTGAGGGAACCTCCAGTCATGATAAGGAGGTCGAAGGCCATAATACCAGAGTTGGTAATGCAGAGACAGAGTCCAATGGACGCAAGGGAAAAGGAGAATAGGAAACGTTAATAGAAATGGTAAGAAGCCTGAAGATGGAAGTGCAGAGCTACAAAGAAGACAACGAGAGACTGATGAGAGAGAAAAGTCAGATAAATGATCGAGTGTTGCAGAGCTTAAATTGGTTGCAGATTCAAACAAAGAAGGGATCAAACTCAAGACAAGAGGAAGAAGGCATGTTTCATGAAAGAAGAGGTGATCGTGGAAGAGCTGGTTATTCCAGAAGTGCTAGCAGAGCTCATAGACACCACTCACCTCCTTACTCAGAAAGAAAGTTTTACGCATCGAATGATCCTGTAAGCAGTCCAGAGGTGTCTGTTGTCAGACACCAAATAGGGAAACAAGAGATATATAGTTTTCAAGGAGAGATGAGGAAGCTCAAGCCACCTTCCTTTGATGGTGAAAGGGAAAGGGAATATGATATCGAAGCATGGTTGCTTGGGCTCAGGAGATATTTTCAGCTGCATAACTATTCATCAAATCTGGAAGCCAGGATTGCCACCTACCACTTACATGGGAAAGCTACACTGTGGTGGGACCAACTAAAGAAAGTGGAACATGTTAATGAAAGTGAGACCACTTGGAAGCAGTTCAAGAAGTACTTCCATAAGGAGTACCTCTCAGAGAATTTCTATGACAAGAAAATGCAGGAGTTCTTTAAACTCAGGCTGGGAAGCATGACTATGGCAAAGTACAAGAATAATTTCTTGGGATTTTTAAAGTATGTCAAGTTCAGTGGTGATGAGAAAGTGAAAATACAGAGATTTCTGAGTGGATTTCCAACCTTTTATAAGGAAAATATCTAGTATGATGGACCCAAGACCTTTACTAAGGCCATCAGGAAGGCTAAGTACCTGTATGAGCAAGGTCAGGGAAGAGAATCCCTGCAGAAATATTGGAAGGACAAGAAAAATGAGAGGTCCGATCAGAGGAGGAAAGGATTCAAACCTCCCTTCAATAGGAATGAGCCTAATAAAAATCATCAAGATCATTATGCTAAGGGAGATTTCAAGAAGTAATATTCCATGGGAAAAAGGGGCAGACGACCAATCCAATGTTGGGGATGCAAAGAAGATCACCTGTACAAGGATTTCCCACATAGAAAGGACAAAGTGAAGACTATGCAACTTTAGATAATCGACAAGAAGAGTATCAGTCCAATATGATCGAGGTGGAAGGTAAGATCATAAATCAACCTGTTGCTATTTTGATTGATCCAGGAGCAAGTCATTGCTACATTGATCCTAATATAGTGGATAGATTACATTTGGAGAAAAGTAAACTGGGGAAAGCAAGTTTGGTTCATTTAGCCACTAGAACCAAAAGAAGAATCCATGATATGGTCAAAAGTTGTTCCATAAGTCTTAATGGCGTGAATACTAGTACTGATCTAAATATCATGCCATTGGGGTCTTATGATCTAATTGGGATGGATTGGTTGGAAAAGCATCATGTTGTCCTAGATTGTCATAACAAGACATTTACATGTCTTGATGGAGATGGAAAATATAGCATTGTGAAAGGAGTTCCAAGACCCATCTCTATAAGGGAGATTTCAGCCTTACAGCTGAAAAGATGTTTTAGGAAAGGATGTCAACTGTATGCAGCTCATGTGGAAGAGCCAGATAATACAAAGGGGCCAAGACTTGAAGATTTATCAGTGCTACAAAACTTTGAAGATGTATTCCAAGAAATACCTGGATTGCCACCAAGAAGGGAGATATATTTCTCAATTGACTTAGTGCCAGGAGTTTCCCCAGTGTCAAAAACACCTTACAGAATGAGCACACCAGAGTTAAAAGAATTACAAATGCAGTTGGAAGAATTGTTGAAGAAAGGGTACATGCGTCCAAGTGTTTCACCTTGGGGAGCACCCGTACTTTTTATCAAAAAGAAGGATGGAAACTTGAGGCTATGTATTGACTTTCGACAACTGAACAAGTACACTATAAAGAACAAGTATCCTCTACCCCGAATTGATGACTTCTTTGACCAGCTAAGAGGAGAAAAGATGTTTTCAAAGATTGATCTGAGGGAAGGATACCATTAGGTAAGAATCAAGGAAGAAGACATTCATAAGACAGCCTTTAGGACCAAGTATGGGCATTATGAATTTGTAGTGGTGCCATTTAGACTGACCAATGCACCAGTTGTCTTCATGTGCTTAATGAATGGCATATTCAAAAATTATTTGGACAAGTTTTTCATAGTATTCATGGATGACATACTTATCTATTCCAAGTCTGAAGAGGAGCATRAACATCACTTAAGATTGGTATTGCAAGTGCTGAGAGAACATCAGTTGTATGCCAAGTTGAGTAAGTGTTCTTTTTATCAAAGGTAGATCCATTACTTGGGACACATTATTTCATAGCAGGGCATAGCAGTAGATCCAGAGAAGATCGAAGCCATTAGAGGATGGCCAACACCCAGAAATGTGTCAGACGTAAGATATTTAATGGGATTAGCTGGCTACTACAAAAGGTTCATAGTAGGGTTCTCTAAGATTGCTCATCCCATCACTTCTTTGCAAAAGAAGGGAACTAAATTTGAATGGACCCTCAAATGTGAAAATAATTCTAATTTGTTGAAGGAATTACTTACTAGTGCGCTTGTGTTAAAGATTGTTGACCCAAATGAAAGTTTTGTGGTATGTACAGACGCTTGTAAGGAAGGACTTGGGGGAGTCCTCACACAAAATGGACATGTCATTGGATACGAGTCCAGAAAGCTTAAGGAACATGAGAGGAACTATGCCACGCATGAATTGGAACTTGTTGCCATTGTTCACGCCTTAAGGATGTGGAGGCATTATCTAATGGGGAAGAAATTCGAATTAAGAATAGACCACATTGGCCTAAAGAATCTTTTTGAACAACCAACCTTGAATGCCAGGAAAACAAGATGAATTGAATTTTTAAGTGAATATGAATTCAATATCAAGCATATCAAAGGAAAGGAGAATAAAGTTGTCGATGCATTTAGTAGAAGAGTGAATCCCATGCATGCTACTGTTGTTAGTATGCATCAGTCAAACTTGAAGAGCATAATTTTAGATGGTCCTGTTACATATCAGCATTACCTACAGGTAAAATAAAACTTACAACAAGGAGATGTACAACAAAAAATAAAGGAGTATGAGATAAAGGAAGACGGATTACTCATGCATAAAAATAGAATCTATGTTCCTAGTTCTGGAGAACTGAGGAATGTGGTACTGAATGAAATGCATGATGTTCCTTATGTTGGACATCTCGGTTACCAGAAAACAATTATAGCAGTGAGAAGCCAGTTCTTTTGGCTGCGAATGAAGATGGATGTTGTTGATTACATCACTCAATGTATGGAATGTCAGAAGGTAAAGGCTGAGCACAGGCACCCAACAGGTTTGTTGCAGCCATTGCCAATTCCAGAGAATAAATGGGAAGTGATCACCATGGATTTTATCACGAGATTACCCAGAACGAATAAGCAACATGATTAAATCATGGTGGTGGTTGACAAATTAACGAAGTTTTCTCATTTTGTGCCTGTGAAGACAAGGCATGCAACAACTAATATTGCAGAAATTTTCACGAAGGAAATTTCTAGGTTGCATGGGATACCTAGGACAATTGTCTCAGATAGAGATACAAAGTTTACGTCCAATTTATAGAGGGGATTGTTTAAAGGATTTGACACAAATCTAAACTTTAGCACAACATATCATCCCTAGACAGATGGGCAAATAGAGAGAGTCAATTGAATAATTGAAGACATGTTGAGAATGTGTGTGATGGATAAACCATCTAAGTGGGAAGATTACTTACACTTGATTGAGTTTGCATATAACAATGGGTATCAAGATTCATTGAGAATGATCCCATTTGAATCCTTGTATGGTAGGAAATGCAATACTCCAGTGAGCTGGGACAACCCAACAAATAGAGTGGTACTTGGGCTAGAGTTGCTCAAGGACATGGAAGACCATGTGGTCAAGATTAAGTAGAATTTAAAGGCATCTTAGGATAGACAGAAATTTTATGCAGACAAGAACATGACAGCTATAGAATTTAAAGTAGGGGAGCATGTACTTTTGAAAGTGAAGCCCAAGAAAAGCTATTTGAAATTGGGTAGTTGTACAAAACTGGAAACCAGATTCTATGGTCCATTTTAAATATTGGGTAGAATATTAGGGCCAGTTGCATACATGCTTTCATTGCCTACTTCCATGAATGTGCATAATGTATTTCATGTATCTTTACTAAAGAAATATTTACATGATCCTAACCATGTTATTGATTCGCATCTAATTCAAGTAGAGACAAAGGGAGACTTTTAGGTTCAGTCAGTGCGGGTATTGGACATAAAGGTCAAAATGCTCCAGAATCGAGTTATAGAGCTTGTAAAAGTTCAGTGGACCTGCTACGGTCCTGAAGATGCTACCTGGGAGCATGAAGATGCCATGCGGGCAGAGTACCCACAACTTTTTGAATAAATTTGAGATGTTGATCTCTATTCTGTAATGCACTGAAGACAATGTCAAAATAAGGGGGAGGGGATGTAACACCCCAAGTTTTGAACCCCCATTTTTAAATAATGTATTGTTACAACGTTGAGAGGCTAAAGTGCCCAAACAATTATTAAAAGGCCAGTGTTCCCAATAAATGTAATGTTTTGATCATTATTAATAATAACGACATCGTTGGTTGCTAGACGGACAAAGACTAGAGTTATAGGGGGGTATGATTCCACAAGAGAGGGGGCTTGAGCGGCTAAATGTTTATTCCTATTCTAATTACCCTTTTTTCTAGGGGAGGGGGTCGTTTATGAGAGCTTCTTAGGGAAGGCCAAGAGGTTCTTGATTTCCCCCACGAAGTTACTTAAACCCGGCCCTAGTCTGATGGGGGGGTTCAACGAATGGCTTGTCTGCTGATTTCTTGTACCTTCACTCATTTTTCCCTCACGCACTTCCATGCACCCCCTCACTCCTCCATTGATATGTCCTCATCCACGTCTTGGATCAGGAAGGGAAACTGATCTGCTGAAGAACTAGCCACGGGATAGTTGGTTATTGTGGTCGTTGGTGTGATCCAACCGTGACCTGGGGATTGCATGTCTGAAATGCATGGGCCTATACCCTGATTTTATCACAATTGTGAGTCCTGAGATTTCCAGCATTGATATTCTGGACCAGCTATGATGGAGGCCCTGGCAGGAAGGAGAAGGATTGCGTGGCAGATAAGGGTGGAAGTCCATTCTCTCGGGTGGCACAGGCTGGGTAGAAGAGAGATAGGTACTTGGATTTTTGTGGGTGCTGGGAAACCTGTGAGAGATTCAGAGCTTATTGGTTTGGGAACCCAAGTACACTCTGGAACTGTCCTTATGGATTCATAGCCCTGGCTCGAGGTTGACACTTATGTTGAGACTTGGATCAGTGGTGTCTACAGTTGGGTGGAACGTCCTTGGTCTGAAGCCAGTTGGTGTCACCTTTTTATAAAGATAAGTACTCTCGGTTGTGATACTATTATCTGTGTATGAATGTATTTCACTACATATTTAATTATCATTTAATTGAATCTTATATTATGCATGCTTGTTGCATATTGCTATGCATATTGTTAATTCTCTTATTTTACGCATCCTTAAATTGTAAAGAAGGTATCGGGAAGAGAAATAAGTTCAAGGGTGGGCTTGAAGGTAGCATACCCGGCCTATGGATGGTTGGGTATGTTACAACCTCTTAGTGAAATCTGATACAGACTCACCATTCTTCCTTCTTAAATCCCAAAACTCAGTGATGTAGTACAGGTAATCCCTCCTATCTCCCCATTGTTTTATAAATGATTCATCCAATTCTTCAATACATGTAATAAATTATGCGGGAAGACCAAGAAACCACTTCCTTGCCTCTCCATCTAGGCTCTACACAAACAACCGCATCCAAATGTCCGCATGTTCAATGTTAAAATTGTCTTCAAAGATGTAAAAGGCTACCAAATGTTCCTCAACATCGACATCTCCTTCACCGTTGTACCTAGGAATATATTTCATGTAGTTTCTTGTTGGAAATGCATTTAGGTTTTGAGGCAACACTAAAGGTGCATACTTGGATGTAATGATGGCTTCCATCCTATTTGTTGGATTACCGAGAGGGGGGGTGAATCAGTAATGGAGCAATTTAATCATTTTTGTCCATAAAATGAAAGTGTTGTATAAATGTATCATTATCATCCAATAGTTTCAGAGTAAATAAACAATGAACAAATGAGAAATCATACACATACATAGTACACTAGTGTTTTTACGTGGAAACCCAAAGAAGGAGAAAACTATGAAATGTTTTTTCTTATATGTCTTTAAGAATTACATTCATTGGAAGCACCAACTTCCTTTTTTTTCCAACTACAACTGGAAGGAGACTCCAACCTCCTAGTTTCTTAGGCTACAACCTTAGGGAAGCTCCAACTCCCCAATTTTCTGGCTACAACCAGAAGGAGGCTACAACCCCCTATGTTCTCCGACTACAACTGGAAGGTGGGTACAACCACCTGTCCTTGCCTCGTCCAACCACCCTGACATAGAAGTAGAATGATGGAACCATTGTCACACTATCACTATGAGATATAGCATTGTAACAACCTATACCACTGACCTGCAGCCAACCAACCTGTAACAACTTGTACCAAACAACCTGTCATCAACCTGTACCATAAACAAGTGCATCAACCATGCACCAACCTATACCTCAACTTGTACCGTCAACGAGTACATCAAGCATGCACCAAATATGTATCAATCATGCATAAAATACATATAAACTGTGACTCATCAAGATGTACCAAGATCATCAACTATACACCTCATGTATGTGCCAACTCATCAACTACTTGTCTCAACCATGTAACCAATATGTACCTCAACCAAAATCCCTCATCAATTTCATCATCCAAATCAACTATGTAATAGATCTAGTGTATATGATCGCGTACCTACAAAAATTCCTTAACTTTAACAACAAGAGACTAGCATTTTCATCAAACTTTACTTTAGTCTCACATGACTAATTTTGGATTAGTCAACAACCCTAACTTGCAATACTCATAACTATGTACCTGTAATGAATAAAGATCTGAAAACAGTACACAATGTTCTTCAGTGTCTTTTATGAAATTCCTCTAGTTTTAACTACTTGGATCCTCTCAGAAAAGGAGTTATAGCAAAAATGGCATACATTATTGAATTTTGGCTTATTCTAGAAAGTGAACTTGTAGAGCATGCAACGTAAGAAATTTTTGTTGTATGGATCTAAAAATTGTACACATAATACTACAGATTGTACTCTAACTAATACATTTTGTCTTACTAAATTTGGATCTGTTATGAAGAAGTTATGACGTTTTTACCCAAAACACCTATTTTAGACTAGTTTCAAGACTAGCCACAAACCCTATTTTCCACAGAGTGTAACTCAAAAAATACAACGACCCACAAGATTAAATGTTTATCACAACTACTTGGATATGTTTCCTCAACGACCTCCCAATTTCACGGTCTGAATCATTCTAGAAAAAAAATTATTGTGAAAATGGTGAGATGACCTGTAAATAACATACCTTATAAAACATCATCAAAAGAATTTATCCTCCCTTGAATTTTGGCCTTCTTTACTTCACATTCCCTCTGAAATTCGGCTTAGATATCCTTTGGTTACCTCATTCACATGTAGATATTCAATATGCTCAAGTGTGATTTAAAATGAGAGACCCTTGCCTCTTATTTATACTTTTATTAGCTTCCTCAAGGGGTTACCTTCTAACCATCTTAAACCACTTTCCTTATTTTAGGGCTAACCCACTTCTAACCACTTGTCCACTTAGTAATTTCTCCATTATTATTTAAATAATTCCTTTTGTATCCACTTTGACTTATAATACACTTATCACTTCACCTTATTATTTAACTTCTAAAATCTCTTAAACCACTTTCCTTATTTTAAGGCTAACCCACTACTAACCACTTGTCCACTTAATAATTTCTTTTGTATCCNCTTTGACTTATATTACACTCATCACTTCACTTTATTATTTAAATAATTTCTTCTTTGCAACCACTTTGACTACTTTGACCTTTTGGGGCTTCTAGATGACTCATGAGGGTTCTCCAACTTCACACAATCATAACTTTCTAATCGTGAGGAGTTATGTGACATTACACATACCAACGGAAATGGCATGACATGTACTATCCATCTAGAATAGTCTTACCTACAAATATATCAAAACTCATACCATTATCCATCAAACAAACTTGGGTCCATTACCTAAACCTTTGTGCTTCCAGAATTCACTACCAGACTTTCTTCAAGGGCTGACATCAATGACAACCAACCCAATTAATCAAGAATATCCCCCTTTGGCATTGATGGAAAAACTCGGATGCAATACTGAAGTCATGTCATGCAATATTGAAGTCATATCATTCATGCTCCCCTTGTGACCATCGCTCCCCTTGGAACCGTGCCTCTGTGCTCTACATTTGATAAAACTCTCCTACTTTGTCGTCAATGGAAAAGGTATATTTCCATCTAGGGTTGCTCCCCCTAACTGAACTTTCCTTGGGGATACTCCCCATGACTGAACTCTTCCTGAAACTGATCTCCCGACCTGAACTGCCCTCCTTATGGTGCTTCCTCGTGTAAATCTAAGAGATATAAGATAATCATTCAAAAGCATTCATTTTGGAGTATAAATTACTCTAAGTCTATGGAGAAGATACTCAAAGGCTTCCCATGGAAGCAATTTTGTAAATATGTATGTCACTTGCTCTTTCTTCTCTGCAACCTGTTCCTATAGAAAGTGATACTTGATTGGAATGTGCTTCATCTTGGAGTGCATCACCGATTTCTTTGAGATATTGATGGCACTTGTATTATCACAATATATTGGAATGGGTTCATCATACTCAACTTGTATATTTGTCAGAGTTTGTTTCATCCATAGAACCTATGTACAACATGTTTTTATTCAAATATACTATGCCTCAACTGTAGATAAGGATATTGATGATTCTTTCTTGCTTATCCATGATACTAAACACTCACCCAAGTAGAACGTTTCTCCACTAATGCTTCGTCGATCATCAATGCAACCTGACCAATCTGCATCTGTGTAGGCAATAAGTGATCATAGATCCTTTCCTTTTGGATACCATAATCCAAAATCTTATGTTCCTTTGAGATATATGAAAATCATATTCACTGCTAATACATGTGATTCCTTTGGTGTTTCTTGAAATTGTGCCACCTGTCCAACTTCCTGCATGACATCTGGTATGGATGTTGTCACATATAGTAAGTTGTCAATCAGTGACATGTATTGCCTCTGGTCTGTAGACTTTGAATCGTCATATTTTCTCAACTTCCAACTGGTTAGCATATGAGTGATAATTGGTTTGCAATCTTCCATTTTGAACCTCTTTACCATTTCTCTGATATACTTAGTTTGAGAAATAAAAATTCCTTGGTTGCTTTGACGTATCTAAAGACCCAGAAAGAAGGATAGTTCTATGAGTAATGACATTTCAAATTCATTCTGCATATCCTTTGAAAATTTCTAGCTTAACCTGTCATCATTGCTTCCAAAAATAATATAATCAACATAAACTTCAATTAATAAAATACTATATTGAGATACCTTAATGTAGAGGTTTTTGTATACACTTCCTTTTCTGAACCCTGCTTGGTGTAGATATTCAGCCAGTCTATAGTACCATGCTCTAGGAACCTATTTTAGACCATACAAGGCCTTCTTCAATTTACACACATAATCTGCATTCTCTGACAATTGAAATCCTTCTGGTTTTTCAATGTAGACTTATTCTCCAAGTTCCCCATTCAAAAAAGTTGATTTCACATCCATCTAATACACTTTAATATTCTTGGAGCATGCATAAGCTAAAAGCAATCAGATTGCTTCCATTCTTGCAATTGGGGCAAATGTCTCTTCAAATTCAATTCCTTCAACCTGTGTGTATCCTTTACATACCAATATAACTTTGTTCCTTGTAACCTATCGATCTTCATTCAATTTATTCTTGAATACTCACTTTGTGCCAATCACATTCTTATTATTTGGTATTGGAACCAATTCCCAAGTGTCATTTTTCTCTATTTGATCCAATTCTTCATCCATGGCCTTATTCCACAATTCATCATTTTTGGCCTCTTCAAAAATGTTTGGTTCAATCATAGATGAGAGTGCTAGGTGCGTTTGTTCTAGTGAACATATTCTTCTTCTAATCTCAACACCTGCATTTTTGTTTCTGATAAACTAATCTGAAGGATGATTCTTCTGTACTCGTTTTCTAGGTGTCTTTGGAGGCACTTGCTGAACTTTCTCTTCTTTCTGTCTGATCCTCTTCATTTTCCCCTTCTACTTCTTCTTTGTAAATTTGTTCCATTGATTCATTTTCTTCTTCCTTTAATTTTCATCTACATGTTTCATCAATTGTTACATTGATGATTTCCACAAGTTTGTTCAACCTCAGATTGTAACACATGTATGATTTCCTTGTGATTGAGTAGCCAACAAGTACTCATTTGTCCACATGAGAGTCAAACTTTCTCATTCTGCCATCTTCTCTTTTGATGTAGCATTTGCTTCCAAATACTTTGAAGTGCTTCACATTTGTTGGTCTTCCTTTGCATAGCTCATAGGGAGTTTTGTCAGTGTTGTTTTTGAGCATTAAACTGTTTTGAATGTGAACCATTGTATGCATTGCATGTGCTCAAAATATATCTGTCAATTTGGAATCTATTATCATTGTTCGATCCATCTCTTGTACTGTCTTGTTCTTTCTTTCAACAACTTCATTCTGTTGAGGTGTCCTAGCAATGAAGAATTGTCTTTTTATTCCATGTCTACTGCAGTAGTCCATAAATTCCTTTGAAGTGAACTCTCCTCCATTATCAGATCTCAAACGTTTGATTTTTGAATCCATTTCATTTTCAACCATTTCCTTGAATACTTTGAAGTTTTCAAAAGCTTTTGACTTATTTCTGAGAAAGCAAACTGCAATCATTCTTGTATAATCATCAACTAATAACATAAATTAATTCTCACGTTTTAAACCCTTTTTTGTAGTTGGTCCAACTAGATCAGTATGCACAATTTCTAGTGGTCTTGCTGTTGAATATTCCTTTGATTTAAATCTGGTCTTTGTTTGCTTTCCTTGTTGACAATGCTTGCATAAAGTGTTGGTCATTTTTGTGATTTGGGGCATTTCTCTAACTGCTTCCTTTTTACCAACTTTGACAAGTTTATCAAATTTTATGTGAACCATTCTTATGTGTCATAGCCAACTTTCATCTTCATTTCCTAGAAAACACTTTTCATTTCCAATTTCACTTAATACATATATGTTTCTTGAAGTTCTTGCAGTTGTTGCAATCAATTTTCCTGAACCTTCTTTTCTCATCTTGCACTTTTGTGAATCAAAAGTAACTTTATGAACTTGGTCACACATTTGACTCACACTTAGAAGATTATGTTTCATATCTTCTACTAGTAGAACATTTTCTGCCTTGGTATTCTTGTTTCCAATTCTGGTTGTGCCTTTTCCAATGATTTTAGTTGAATCATCATTTCAGAAGGATATTGATCCATCTCTTTCCTTTATTAATGTAGGAAACTTGTCTTTACCACATGTCATTTGTTTTGAACAACCACTATCAATATACCAACCACATTTCTTCTACTTATCTTATAGAGCGAGTGTGCATTCTTCATTGCTATACTGATTATGCTTTCTTATCCATGTTCACTTCTAAGGTTCATCTCTGTGACTGTTGTTGTTATGTTGTGGTTCTCTAGGAGGAATTGTCATTCTACAATCTTTGGCCATGTGTCCAAAGTTGTTACACTTGTACCATTCCACTTCAGTTCTCAATGATTCAAACATGTTGTAACTTCTTCTCTGTGTTTCACTAGGTCTTCTTGGATAGCCCTTTTGTGTATGACTTTCGAAGTTGTTTGTGTTCCTGATGTTAGCTCTGCAATTCATAGATTTAAGTCCAATATTATTGCATGCATAACATAAAACTAAAAAAGATAGTTTGATACCTGGGAGTTGAAGATCTTATGAAAGGCATTTCTATTTTGAATCCTTCTTCTTCCTGGGGCTTATCCGTCGATCGTTGATTCTAAAATATGAATCTTCTCGATGGAGGAGTGTCCCTGTAACCTTCTTTGTAGGTCTTTCTATCCCCTTTGATTGTTTCTACATAGATTTTTGGATATGTTTCTTGTTTTGTTGTTTTGGAGCTTGATCTCTTTTTTTTTTTACTGTATCCAAGTCCGGTCTTGTCATGATGAGGATTTTGACTGTTGATAATGTCATCCAAAACTTTTGAGTTGTTCTACATATTTTTCTTTTGAATATCCTTTCTTAATGTGACAATCTTTTCTTCCAAATTTTCAATGATCTTGTCTCTTTCTTCTAGCTGTTCTTTGAGTGCTTCTTCAATTCTTTTATCTTCTTCTATTTGAACCTTCAAATTTGTGATCATTCATTCTAGTTCCTGAGTGTCTTCTTTCTTGTCTAGTTCTTCTTGTAGCTTCTTGTTTTTCTTCTTTTCTCTTCTTATAACATCTATGGCACACAATAATTATTCTCGGTAGTCAACTTCTGCCACTTTGTATTCTTCTTCGATGTCTTCTTTATCAGATTCTTCTACTGTTATGAATAGAACTCTTTCTGTCTCACTGTCACTGACCTCATCTTCATCTGATGAGGGGATGTCTTCTTTGGTGCATAAGCTTTTCTTGAAAGCTTTCTTTGTGTCTATTTTTCCTTTATATGTTTATTTGCTATTTGAGTAGTCTTCATCATTCCTCTTATTTTTCTTATGAGGACATTTGTTAGCAAAATGACCAATACCATCACAATTAAAACAAATTAATGGAAACTTACCTTTATATATGTCGTTTGTTCCCTTGTTCAATATTTTGACAAAGTTGGTCATTTCTTCATCATCTTCTGAGATGTCACTGCTAATACTATGTTCTTTTTCCTTTTGTTTTCTCCTTTTCTTTGACCTTTTGGATGCTTTGAAAGATGCTTCTTTTATATCTATATTTTCCTGTCTAGTTCTCATTTCATATGCTGTGAAGATTCCATGTAGTTCCTCCATGCTTATTGAGTCTAGATCTGCTCTTTCTTCTAGTGTTGATATCTTAGAATCAAATCTCATAGGAAGAGACCTTAGTACCTTTTGAACAAT
>ML790261.1:723074-733669 GCA_009831015.1 Picea engelmannii | reverse complement strand
GGAATGACATGTACTATCCATCTAAAATAGTATTATCTGCAAATATAACAAAACTCATACCATTATCCATAAAACAAACTTGGGTCCATTACCCAAACATTTGTGCTACCAGAATTCGCTACCAGACTTTCTTCAAGGGTTGACA
This sequence comes from Picea engelmannii, assembly GCA_009831015.1. NCBI lineage: Eukaryota > Viridiplantae > Streptophyta > Pinopsida > Pinales > Pinaceae > Picea > Picea engelmannii. The sequence goes on along the minus strand of ML790261.1, from coordinate 733,524 downwards.
TCAATGACAACCAACCCAATTAATCAAAAATATTTACAACCATCTTTGGGACAACTTGGATTTCAGGCTTAGGAGGAGATATTGGAGTGGCTTCTTAAGAATATTATGAGGTTGAAGTTGACGCTGGAGATATTTGAGGGCTTGTTACAAGGGGATTTTCAAAAATAATAGTCTGAGGTTGCTTCTTGTTGAGGATAAGGGAAAAATTTTCAGATGTAGGCCTACCTTTGGATGGTAAGGGATGTCTCTGAGAAAGTGTATATTTTCTTAGTTGTCTCTCTGGATTAGAAGTTGTTGTCACCATTAAGATCAGGATTGGATTTTAAGGCTTTAGTATGCTCAGAGTTTGATTTCTTGAATCCCTCCTTGGGAGCCAAATTTACTTAGTAGATTTCCATTTAGTGGAGTCGTCAAGTGAAAGATGACAATAATTTTTGTGCCTGATATTTGTTCACCATCAAGTATTAGATCTGATCATTTTCATTCTCCCAGAGAAATATTGCTTCGTTACTTCGTTCCCCGGCAATGGCGCCAGAAGATGTTGGTCATAAGGTTTGCACCTGACTGCTAAGGGTAGAGCTAGGCCACCTCAGTTGTTGGAATGATTGGTTTTATAAGTTTAGTTAGTTTGTTTTGATGGTCAGATGATGGATAGGTTTCAAGGCCATAGATCTAGTTGGACAATTCAACGATATTCACCACAATTTTTCCCTTAGCCAGTGGCATGTATTTTGGTGTAGAAGATACAAGATAATAAAGTAGAACAAAGACATTGACAAGTATACAATTTGTCACTTGCAACTAGAAATTTTAGATCTAACACATTGCATTAAACCTAAAACAACATTTGGAATACACTTCTCAACATGTTATAAACACATTAGCTGAAAGAGAAAGAATATTTTCTTTGCAAGACATTCAATATGCATCCATATAAGAAGAAAAGACAAGCAAGATTGAGAAAAAGACAACTTGTTCACCAGAAATTATATTCACTGACTAGAAAATTGTGTGGATCTTTACACTTCATAAGCCTAGTCTATATCCTCATAGCTTGTTACCCCAAAAAGATGAACCTTTTTACATTCACATATTCATATATTTATCCATCAAGAGGATTCAAATACTTATCTCATATTTAATTTCTAGAGTTAATTTGCATTACATTCAGACCTGTAGATATCAACTTCATCATTCAATTATGATTACAATTCATGAACACTTCTTTAAACTGAGTGAAGTAGAGTTTTAAGTGCTAGTTTATAGGGATAACTCCCCTTTCTGGCTTCATTAATTTGACCTAATCAAAACATTGTTTTTATAAAAAAAGAAACCTTTATTACAACTGGCAATAATATCTCTAACTAAACAAAAAATATTATATCATTGTGACTAGAGCCACTGCTGATAACTAAAGTGAAGGAGTTGCATAACAAAAGTATTCAAAAGATGGAACTGGTTAATGACCTTGCATGGATCCATAAGTATGCCAATAACTTGATGCAGGAGCATCGTTAGTGAGCACGTGTTGCAGGACAACTCAGCGCCTGGGAATCATTTCGGAATCTCAAACGTTGGGAGTTACTACGAGTCTTTTGGGGAGATGATGAAGAATGAAAGAATATCAAATGTCTCAAGGTGGAATGATCATGAGTGATCAAGGATTTTCACTCCGAGTCTTGAATGTAACTAAACTTAGGTAGCAGTTGGAGTTTTTTTTCATTTTCTGAGTAGACGAGTAGTCAGGGGGAACCCTAAGGACCCTCTGAAATAAATAGAGGTTGTGTACGCCTAAATGAGGTTGTTGTGAGTTAGTATATAAGGGAGGGGTTAGTACACATTAGGCTCCTTTCAGGGTTTCATAGGTCGGGAGAATCGGGGTGATTCACATGCAAAGACCCGACGTGCAAAATCGCGAAACACCTTTTGGGTTAGGCTCACGGTCACAGCCAGTGGTCGCGTGAGAGAAGCTTGTGCCTGGTGCTTGTTCGCACGGTGGAGTTTCCTGAAATGGACCTGTGGACATTTCTTGAATATTCTAGCAAGGAATCGAAGAGCTTCTCCAACTCGAAGATTGAGAAGATCCAGAGATCGGGAGGTCAATAGACCCTGCTAAGGTAGGGGCACTGCATCAAGTGGTATCAGAGATGATTTTCGTCTATATATTTCAGGTGAAGGAGATAAAGGAGATGAAATAACTTGAAGCTATACTCTGTGTGTGAGAGATAGTCAACACAAGGCCACCAAGGAGATGAGTGGAACAACCTTTAGCCAATTGGGTTGTAGAAAGGGAGATGTGATAACTTTGTGCAAGATTGGAGGCGATGGAGGCAGCGCAAAGAAGAGCACCTAATGTTGGAGACATCAACGATGCAAAGAGTGAAGAAGTAGAATTTGAAGAAGCTGAAGGAGAGAATGTTGTCGAAGAACACTTGCTAAGAGCATTTGTCATATTGGGAGCTAGAGCCAAGATAGAGGTCCAATGTACGAAGGCAATTTGGATGTTGAAGAGATGTTGGATTGGGTATGATCCATGGATAAATATTTCAACTATGAAAACGTCGATGAGGAGAAAAGGGTGAGACATGCTATCACCAGACTCAAAGGACATGCAACACTATGGTGGGATGAACTGCAAGCTGAGAGGAGAAGCAAGGGAAAACAGACGATAAAGAATTGGGACAGAATGGTAGCCAAGATGAAGGCAAAATTCATGCCCAAAGATTACTAGATCAATCTGTTCAAGAAATTACAGAACTTGAGATAGAAGGGTATGACAGTTAACGAATAAAAAGAGGAGTTCTACAAGCTGAAAATCAGAACTGGACAAAGAGAGAAGGATGAATAAAAAGTTTCCTGGTATATAAATGGCCTGAGGTATGAAATCCAGGAAGAGATCAGCATGATGTCAGTAAGGATAGTGGAGGATGTTTTTCAGTTTGCACTGAAGGCAGAGGAGAAGTTGGTCAAAAAACAAAACCAATGAGGCGGAGGTAGAAGCCCAGTCCCAAACAAAGGCAAGGGAGTTTCCCATGACAAGGCACAAAACTCCAAAGATGAGACTGAGAAACCACATAGTCACTCRGAAAGAGGAGGAAGTTCCCGAGGAAGACAAGATGGTGGAAGAAGTTATTCCAGAGGAAGAGGAAGAGGAAGAGGAGGAGAAGTGAGATGTTACACCTGTGGAGAGGTAGGACATAAGTCTTGGGAATTTCCTGAGAGAAAGAAAGAAGGAGAAGGTGAAGCTCACATTTTGGAAGCACAKAGAAGAAATGTTGAAGCAGAAGGAGCAGAGGATGTAACATCCCTGATGTTGATAAAAGTTCTCTTAAAACCAGAGGCAGAAGTTGAGAATCCAGTGTAGAGGAATAGTCTCTTCAGGACAGCTTGCAAGACTAAGGACAGAGTCTGCAAAGTGATAATTGACAGCAGGAGCACTGACAACTTAGTATCCACAGAGATGGTGGAGAAATTGGAGCTAGAGACAACTGCACATCCAAAGCCATACAAAGTCCCATGGTTGCGGAAAGGACACCAGGTAATGGTTACTAAACAATGCTTGGTTGAATTTAATATAGGAGGATATTGAGATGAAATCCTATGTGATGTAATTCCCATGGATGTATGTCATATTCTGTTGGGAAGACCATGGAAGTTTGACAGGAATGTCATTCATGATGCGAGGAAGAATACATACACCTTGGAGAAGAATGGTAAGACACACATGTTGTTGCCAATAGAGAAGAAGAAAGTGAAAGAGGAATCCAACACAAGAATACTTCTCATAAGTGGGAAGGAACTCTTGAAAGAATTCAAGAAAGGGCATGAGATGCAGTTTTTTGTGGTGAGGAGACCTAGAGTTGTCCTTACAAGTACTTCAATGGATGATGATTTTCCTAAAGAAATTTGGGAATTGTTGGATAATTTTGCTGACATAGTGGTGGATGAACTACCTAACTCATTGCCACCCATTAGAAGTATCAACCATCATATTGATCTGATACTAGGAGCAAGTCTGCCAAACAAATCAGCATATAGGATGACACCTCAAGAAAATGAGGAGGTAAATAACCAAGCCTAGGAATTGTTAGACAAAGAGTTATTCAAAGAGAGCTTGAGTCCATGCGCAGTGTCAACTGTGTTGAGTCCAAAGAAAGATGGAGGATGGATAATGTGTGCAGACTCAAGAGCCATTAACAAGATCACCATCAGGTATAGATTTCCTTTGCACATAATGGATGATTTAATGAACTATTTAAGTGGAGCAAATTTCTTTTCTAAGATAGATTTGAAAAGTGGGTATCACCAGATAAAAATGAGAGAAGGTGATGAATGGAAGACAACCTTTAAGACAAACGAAGTTTTGTATGAATGGCTTGTTATGCCATTTGGCTTAACAAATGCCCCGACTACTTTCATGAGGTTGATGAATGAAATACTGAAAGATTTCATTGGCAAGTTTTTAGTTTTATATCTAAACGATATATTGATCTTTAGCAAGACTAAAGAGGAGCATTTGAGACACCTGACACTAGTGATGAGGAGACTACAGCAGGAGAAGTTGTTGATAAATCTGAAGATGTCCTCTTTTATGAAGATAGAACTCATTTACTTGTGTTTTGTGATCTCTTCAAATGAACTGGAGATGGATCCAAAAAAGGTGAAAGCAATCAAAGAATCGTCATCACCGAGAAGCATGTTTGAGGTAAGAAGCTTCCATGGATTAGCAAGTTTTTATAGGAAATTCATCAGAGACTTCAATGGAATTTGTGCACCAATGATGGATACAGTGAAGAAGAAGCACAGGTCTTTTAAATGGACAGAGGAGGTCGAGAGGAGCTTCAATACTCTGAAGAAGAAAATAACAGAGCGATAAATTCTGGTCTTACCTAATTTTGAAAAGACATTTTAGGTGAGATGCGATGCAAGTGGAGTTGCAATTGGAGCAGTTTTGAGCCGGGATAATAGACCTGTTTCCTATTTAAGTGAAAATTTGAATGAGACTAAGAGGAAATACTCCACATATGATGAGGAGTTTTATGCCATAATTCAAGCCCTGAGGAAGTGGAGACATTACCTTGTCCCACAGGAATTTTTCTTGTACAGTGATAACCAAGCTTTACAATTCATAACCAGACAGGAAAAATTGAATCAGAAGCATGCAAAGTGAATTGAGTTTATGAAGAACTTTACTTTTGTCATAAAACATATTGTTGGGAATGCTAACAAAGTTGTTGATGCATTGAGCAGGAGATGTTTGAGTCTACAGGAATTTCAGGTGAAGACCTTGGGGTTTGAACACCTTAAGATAATGTACATTGATGATCCAGATTTCAAGGAGGCATACGAAGCATGCATGAATCATGTGCTGAGAGATAGGAGCCAGTGGGTAGAGCATATGATTCAAGAGGGATTGTTGTTCAATGGAAATCAGTTATGCATACCAAAATGTTCAATGAGGGACAACCTTTTGAAGGAGAATCATAGTGGAGGATTGGCTGGACATTTTGGCCATGATAAAATATTCACACAGTTGAGCAGTTCATATTATTGGCCAGGTATGAGGACAGAAGTGGTGAAATTTATGAACAGATGTAGAATCTACCAACATGCAAAAGGAAAAAGACGGAACACTGGATTGTATCAACCATTTCCAATACCAGAAAAGCCTTGGGATGCGATAAACATGGATTTTGTGTTAGGACTGCCAAGAATGCAAAGAGGATGTGATTCCATATTTGTGGTGGTGGATAGATTTTCAAATATGGCACACTTTATCCCATGCCAAAAGACCAGTGATGCAACCCATGTTGCAAATCTGTTTTTCAAGGAAGTTGTGAGACTTCACGGCCTACCCAGAAGCATCGTCTCAGACAGAGACACAAAATTTGTTGGTCATTTTTGGAGAACATTGTGGAAGAAGTTGGGGACAAGTTTGTCCTTTAGCTCAACTTATCATCCTCAAACAAATGGACAAATTGAGGTGGTAAACAAAATTTTGGGAAACTTGTTGAGGAGCCTGGTCACTAAGCATCATAACCAGTGGGATCAGATTTTGCACAAGCAGAATTTGCATACAACGACTCACCAAACAGAAGCACTGGAAAGAGCCCATTGCAGATATTGTATGGAATGCAACCCAGGGGAGTATCCGATTTGAGGGACTTAGGACAAAGTGAGATCAGAAGCGTTGGAGCAGAATATTTTGTTGTAGAAATGCAGAAGCTCCATAGCTAGATCAAAGGACAATTACATAATATACCCAAGAGTACAAGCGCAGATTTGATCAACATCACAGAGAACTTCAATTTGAGGTGGGAGATCAGGTTCTGGCACATCTCAGGAAAGAAAGGTTCCCTAGGGGAACATATAACAAGTTAAAAATGAAGAATATAGGGCCATGTAAGATCTTGAGGAAGTTTGATGCAAACACTTATGATATTGATTCCAAATGATGTGGGCATATCACCCATATTCAACGTTTCAGACCAGTATCCTTACTGGAAAGATGACGTAGAGGGATCAGAAGATCAAGATAAGATTCAGTGGGAGAAACAAATTCTTGTAGCAGAAAAACCACAAATGGAGAAGATCATTGATCAGAGAATTGGAAAGAAGACCAGGAGGAAGACCTATCTTGAATATCTGGTTAAGTGGAAGGGACACCCAATAGAAGATTTAAGTTGGGAAAATGAAGCAGATATCCAGAAACATGGAAATTCAGTGCAGGAGTTCATGGACAGGAGTCCATGAATTTTTGTCCAGGGGGACTATGATGCAGGAGCATCATTAGCAAGCATGCGTGGCAGGACAACTCAGCGCCTGAGAATCATTTCAAAATCTCAAATGTTGGGAGTTACTGCGAGTCTTTTGGGGAGATGATGAAGAACGAAAGAAGATCAAACGTCTAGAGGTGGAATGATCATGAGCGATCAAGTAGTTTCACTTCGAGTCTTGAATGTAACTAAAATTAGGTAGCAGTTAGAGTTTTTTTTCGTTTTTCGAGTAGACGAGTAGTCAGTGGGGACCCTAAGGACCCTCTAATATAAATAGAGGTTTTGTATGCCCAAATGAGGCTGTTACGAGTTAGTAGGAATTTTCTGAGTTTTGATTTATTGTTTTGACATTAGTTGTAGCCATTTACTTTTGAATGAATATGACAGAGGAGAATTGACTCAAATGCATAGCACTGTTACTGTTTGTAATTCTTTGTTATTGTGTTTTCATAAATGAATGAATTTCATTATGAATGGATGAAACTATGAATATTAGTATAAGTTTCAATTGTTTCTCTTCTATTGAGTGAGTGCAAGGTGTGCACACGAAACACAAGGAGTGTGTGACGGGATTTGTTTCAATTCTGAATTTTAGAAGAGATAACACGAAACTTTCCCTTTGCAAGGAGTGCAAAGCGACTGTTGCAAGGTGTGCACAATCACCCACAAGAACCAAGTCTTGTGTAAGAATCTGCTGCAAGGAGCGCACAGATTTGGAATTCAGCTAAGTGTCAAAGGGACTCCATAAGAGTCAAAGGAGCGAAAGGTGAAATCTCAACTTGATCATAGTCGTTGATCCAAGGAAAGATCTGGTTCATCGATCTAGCACCATCACGATTTCAGATATCGGGAGAACAGAGGTAAGGAGACTCCCAAAGTCGCGAAATGAGAAATTGCAAATCGATTTGAGCCGTTAGATCATGGGGAGTCGTGAGTCGTCGATCTGACACTCACAGATATCGGGAATCGAGGATCGGGAGAACATAGGTGAATCAACCTCCAAAGTCGTGAAACGTGAAATCGTGACTTGATCATAGTCGTCGATCGAGGGAAGATCATGGACCGCATATATGATCATATCGATAGTCCTCGATACGCAAAATCCCGACGCGCTTGAGAATTGAGCCTCGGGTCATGACCAGAGGTCACATTGAGGGAAGATAAGGGAGGGGTTAGTACATGATAGGCTCCTGTCGGGGTTTCGGAGGTCAGGAGAATCGGGGTGATTCACATGCAAAGACCTGACACGCGAAATCATGAAACGCCTTTTGGTTTAGGATCACGGTCACAACCAGTGCTCGCATGAGAGAAGCTTGTGCCTGGTGCTTTTTCACACGACGGATTTTCATGAAAAGGACCTGTGGAAATTTCTTGAAGATTCCAGCGGGGAATCAAAGAGCTACTCCATCTCGGAGATTGAGAAGATCTAGAGACCAGGAGGTTAGCAGACCCTGCTGAGGTAGGGGCACTACATCATAACTGGAGAAGAACCTTTAACACTAGTATACCAAGCTTGCACAGGATTCAAATTCTCTTGCTTTTTGACAACAATATGCATTAGATGATCTCTTTTAGGAACATGCAGGTCTTTTGGTGTTTTTTCTGCAACTTTTGATATTTCTTCTGTAGTTTTGAATGTTGCATCTCAAGATCTTGATTTTGTTGTTGTAGCTCTTGAATTTGTTGTCTCATATTTTCATTTTGTTGTTTGAGGGCTTGCACCTACTGATTACTGTCATTCATGTCCTTGTCACCTTCAATTTTAGGCTTGATCTCTTCCTTTACTTTGCTCCCATTTTTTAGTTCATGCTCTTCCTCAACAACAGGCCTATTGAGATTGATGGAGAGCTTGGATTTCCTTGGTATCATCTCATACCTAGGCTTCTTCTCAGGTTTTTCATTAATGATGTCTTTCACAGGTTCATGCACCATCAACATTTTCCCCTTTTTCGTCTGGTTTGGTCTCTTCTACAATTTTCTCTAGGACATGCTCTGTTTCTGGACCAGTTTCTTCAAAATCTTTCTCAAGTTTTGGACCAGTGTCCACTAAATATTGCTCTGGGTTTGGACCAGTAGTGAATTCTGCTTCCAAATCAGTAGGTTTAACACCTAAGGTATGTCCCTTATTGCGCTTATTACTGGTCTTTCTTACTGGAATTTCTTTCAAGGTGTGGATGGTCATTTCCTCCATGTTGGTAAAATCAGAGGGGTCTTCATCAATGTCTTTATCTTCAATTACAATAGGCTTATAATCCTTGAGGGATGGATCAAACAAATCTTTGGAGTTTAGCCTCAACTGGTTGGTCAGCCCAGTCCTCCGATTTGGTTTGCTTGGCATTTATGGGACCTGTTTTCCCTTTTTCTTTTTGCCATCTATTTCCTCAGGAGGCTCTTCAATCTGTGTGTCAAATGACACAAATTCAGGTGCAACTACTTCAGGACTGGCCTGCTTCTTCCTCTGTTGTTTGTTTATTTTCAATTTAGGAGTTTTTTCTACCTGCATAGCAGTGGGCATAGGTTCGACCTCAAGATGTTCAAGAGGTGGTTGGATTGTTGGGCATGCCTATTTTTCGCGCTTTATGACATAAACTCTACCACTTTCATTGTCCCTCTGTTTCACTATGGATGACCTCAATCAACTCTGAGGTATTTCTTCTTTTTCTTGAGTGATGAATGTTGCTTTGGATGATGTGGTTATTATTTTTGTAGGTAAGATATTTTCTTTGTTGTGTTGGGTGGCTTTGGATGAACTCCCAGGTTTTGTGGAAACCCTAGATGCTTTGGGAACTTCAACCTCCTGCTCTTCTGGTCGTTGTTCAATTTCCTGCTCTTCTAGTTGCTGAGTGTCTGGCACTTCTTCTTGTAACCTTAGAGATTCTAGAAATTATGTCCAAGACATGCCCAATTCACTGAGAGCAAAAATAACCAATATTTTTATAAACCCATGATGGTAGAGGCTTTTGTGAACAATTTTTGTATAGTTCAGGACTCATTTAGACATCTTAGTTAGGATTTTGAGCAGGTAGAATGGGAGGTTCATCTCTTTGTCACCATTTAAATGCATGATAAATTTGAGATGATATCAATGGAAATTGAAAACCTTCCTTCTCCAGTGATTAACATCTATATGAAATACAAGATACCCCTCAATTCCTCTTTCATCCAAAGGATCGAGATGCCCTGTCTCCAATCTAGGATTTGATTCTCTGCTACCAGGAATTGGTTGCACACTTCAGCTGGTAATTTCCCTTTCTTAAACCACCTCTCGCCACTAATAGGGAGGGCACATTCTCCAACAATGAAATGTTATTTTATGTGAATGGTTATATCCCCAAATTGTGTCTGAAATCCATCAAAGTTATGAGAAAATATTAGGGTGATTTATCTATGGTGTCCATTGAAGGCACAAATTAAATAATACCACTCGCCCCTGATGAATATATCCTGAATTTCTGTTATGGCCTCGAACAATTCGAGCCCTGTTGGCTCTTCTCTGTTTAACTGCCATCACTCTCGTGGTGGTGTCATCGTGCCCTAGATGTCTTTGTTGACAATGGTGGTCAAGGATATGCGTTGCTTAGGGTTCACTCAAAACCTGCAATGAAAACTGCACAAGGCACAATGCGCACAATTTCGAGGGTAATAGGAACATGTGAGTATGATGTGGGTGCCAA
>ML790261.1:678473-695146 GCA_009831015.1 Picea engelmannii | reverse complement strand
TTTTTTTTTACAATTTTTATGGGGTATATTTTAACATATATTATATATTGTAATACATAGTATAATATAATAATATTTTATTTTATTTTATTTTTTATTTTTTTGCTATAGTCCAGAGTCTTTGTATTACTGATAGGGAGAAATTATAAAAAAAAAGATTTTGTTGTTGGCCTGCCCGCTTGGAAACCAGACCAACAACAAAACATTACTTTGTCATTCAACATCTATTTGATATGCCTAAGATCTATAACTAAAATGCTAAAATAGGAATAGCTCCTAGTTCCTCTGTGAATACTTATTTCCTTATTTAATCTACTAAGCAGAGGTGGTGAACCCAAACCTTGCTGGTAATGTAACAAAAACCACAGAAGGAACAACATAAAACTTAGCTAATGTTTTGGCCTGTTGTCGCTGGGACTTGAGGCCGAGCAAAGTCCAGATTGGACAAATCCATGCTGACCATCTTGTCAGTGATCAAGTTCAACTTATGGTCAACCAACTTGATCTGGAGTTGCACGTCATCGAGCTGCATGAGGACTTATTGGCGGGATTCATGGTGGTCCAACAAAACTCTGCCCATCAGAGTTTTCAGGTGCCAATAGATGTCCACCGTTTTTAGGTATTGCGAGGAACGACCACGGATAGAACCAGTGTCAAGAACCCATGAGTTGGTTGTCTTCTTCACCTCCTCGTCTAAGATGAACTTCTAAAGAACACGAACATCAACCTCGGCCATATCCATTTTCGACTGAATTTATGAAGGGGTGACTGAGCGATAGGTATCTGTAGAGTTTTTAGCCGCGTCCACTAGTCGAAATCCCAATTGGGTTCTGGGTTTGTGAGAGGTGCCCCCTCGGCCACGACTGGAAGAGCTGCCCCGAGCCATGTCAAAGGAGTTGGAGAACCGGAGTGCAAGATTCAGGAGTGAGAAGGGTAAGTAAGTTTCCACTGCAGGGTGCAGTAGGGAAGCTATGGAGGGACAAGAGAGACAAACAACAAGAGACAAACAATAATGCAACTAGATGGGGACACAAATAACATAGCCATCCAGCGCCAGGGCCCATAAGTGGAGAATTCTCCCATGATTAGCATAGATATGGGTCGTATCCACCATCAAACTCATTTTCTTCACCACCTTCCCAAACCGCATGCAAAGGATAGGGAGATCAATATGGTAAGGAGCATGCAGAGTCATGACGTGAATGCAAGGACAGGGGCACACAAGTGTGAGGGAGAGACAACAATGGGGGGTATTAAACTGCATGAGGAGGCGAGGTGGAAGACAGAGGTTGCTGGTATGTGTAGACAGATCTGGAGGCCAGGTGGGTGGGGGGGTCAGGGACCCATCGACGCTTTGATTGCGTCCCTGACACCCCATACAGGGGGTTTGTTTGGCCTAGGCAAGGCCAAAACAATGAACATGAATCTGGGAGTCAAGGACATGCTCCCAATTTAAATCAATGGGGTTGTTGGGTCGTTGGGTTTGTTGATGCCTTCATTTGTGAGTCTATCAACAAGCTTATTGGCTGAATGCTTCACGTGAGAGGGGATGATGGAATTTACTTGGGAGAGTAGGTGGAATACTCCTTCCAAGGTTGGTGCCAGTCTCCAACTAGTGGTGATGTGGTTGAGAGGGGTGCCAATTTGCATTTTCTTGAGAATTCTAATGATCAGTTGAGAGTCCCCTTCCACGATGAGTTGTTGATATCCTTCCCTACAAGCTATGTGAAGACCCGCTTCCATGCCTTGAAGTTCTGATGAGTTGTTGCTTTCAATTCCTATGAAGGAGGCATAGATTCTAATAATGTGCCCCTGATTGTTGCGAAAGACTCCACCATAGCTAGTTGGACCTGGGTTCCCTTTAGAGGCACCATCGAAGTTTACTTTGAGGAAGCCTGAAGGGGGAGGGGACCAGGTTGTGGGCCAAGTAACCAAGGGTAGGTTAAAGGGGGAGACCAGAGGGGGACCAAGGATAGGGAGGTGCAACTCTTGGAGATTTCTGAAATCTTGGGGATTACATTGCTAATCTAGGGAGGACCATGAATCAATATGAATGGTTTCCTTGATGTTGAGTTTGAATATGGTCCAAATCGTAGACGGGTTCTGAGAAGAATTTCTGAAAATGCGACGGTTTCATTCTTTCCAGACCTCCCAAAGGAGGAAGCCTGGGAGAAGGATCTAGGCTCTGTTCACGATAGGATTGGTGAAGGCATTGTCTCTCTAGAGAGCTAGAGTATTGATGAGGCTTTCCCTATTTCTATCAGTGGTGCGGAAGAGGAATGCATCCAAGTCCCTAATTTCTGCAGCGAAGGGGTAGGAGTTAAGGAGGTGTTCACTAGTTTCATCATTGTTCATGTAGAGGAAGCAGTAGGTAGGTCCAATAAAGCCACGTTTAAGGATGTTTTCCCAAGTGAGGAGTTTTCGTTTGCTTAGGATCCAAAGAAAGATAGAGACTTTGGGCCAAAGTTTTTTCAACCAAATTTTGATCCAGATATCTCGAGTTGGGTTGATGTCGGACAATGTGGCCAATCTATAGGCCTCTTGGAGTGAGAGGCTTCCTGTTGGTTGATGTCCCCACCTGAGTTTGTCTTGACCTTGCTGAATTCTGATTTTATTGTGTGAGAGTTCTTGCCAAAAGGTGTCCCAATTAGGAACAGGATGGTGGGGAATCCAATCTTCCTTGGGAATCCACATTCTCCAAATGTCCCTAGGGTTGGGGGGGAAGCCAGTATTGATGGGTCCATATTCTGTTTTGGGTTGTCATGAGGTCCCTGAGTTGACGAAATTTATCATTCTAAGAGAGGGGTGGAAGTTGTTTCCAGGCGTCCTCCGAGAAGAGGACTGATCTGTCATTGCAAATTTCCCAAAAACACTGAGAGTGAACTAGGTGCTTGTTGGCCCACACTACATTCCAAATATGTGAGCCTGGAATGTCTCCTATGAGTCTGATGAGGCTTTGTCTCTCTACTTGTGGGCAATATTTTTTGTGCCAAAGGTGAGCCCATGAGGTATTCCCTTCAGTTCTCCATCTCCACCAAGTTTTAGCACCCAAGACCGCATTGAGGGATTCTAGGTCCTTTAGGCCTAGGCCTAGGCCCCCTTTCATCTTTGGGAGACAGAGCTTGTCCCAAGCTACAAGATCCCACTTCTTTTCCTTGTGAGTTCCACCCCACAGAAAAGTTCTTTGGAGGTTCCTAATTTTCTTTAAGATGGCTTTGGGGGCGGCCAAAGCAGAGGAGAGGTAAAGAGGCATGGATTGAAGTACTATTTTGAGGAGCACCAGACGACCTGTTGTATTGAGAGATATAAAAGCCCATTTATAGAGTTTTTTTTGCATTCTGGAAAGTAGATCTTCCCAGGTAGAGCAACGATTGTTGAACTCGGCGAGAGGCACACCCGAATACTTGGTTGGAAGGGAGCTCCATTAGAAGCCAAGGATGTTGGAAATGTTGACCTGGACAACATGAGAAGTATTAAAGAAAAAAATCTGAGACTTGAGGAGATTGATAGAGGTACTTAAGGCTTCAGAGAACTCTTCAAGGATCTGCTTGATGACTTTGGCCTCTTTGATAGTGGGTTGGGCCATCAACAACATATCATCCATGAACTGCTGATGCATAATAGGATGGTCCTCATCATGGAGGCGGAGGCCACAAATATGTTATGCTTCCACAACTGCTTTGATACTTCGTCCTAGTCCCTCTGCCATGATGATAAAGAGGAAGGGGGAGAGGGGATCCCCTTGCCTAATGCCTTGAGAAGGGGAAAAAGGGTTGAAAGGAGAGTCATTGTCTAGGGTGGAGAAAAAAGCAGTGGAGAGAAGGGAGAGCACCCATTTGATCTGGGAACTTGAGAAACCAAATGCTTGTAGGATGTGTTGGATATACTTCCAGCTTAGTTTATCAAAGGCTTTGGAAAGGTCTAGTTTTATAAGCATGCCAGGGGACTTGGTAGATTTGAGGGAGTGAACAAGTTCATGTGCCATGATGATTCCATCTAAGATTTTTCTGCCTTCCACATAGCCAGTTTGTTCTGGGGAGATAAGGGTGGGGAGTAGGGGTTTAAGCATGTTTGAAATAAGCTTGGTGATAATTTTATAGATTATGTTGCAAAGGGCTATGGGGCAGAAGTTCTTAGGATTATCAACGTGCTCTTCTTTGAGGATAAGGGAAAGGAAGGTGGCATTGAGGGTGAGAAGGACATTGACATGAGAGCAAGTCTTCCACCACTGCCTAAACATCCCATTTGATTATAAGCCAGCATGCTTGAAAGAAATCTGTGGTGAAGCCATCTGGACTAGGGGATTTATTTTTGGGCATGTTGAAAACCACATGTTCGACTTCCTCAAGGGAAGTAGGGCACATGAGGACTTTGTTCTACTCAGGAGAGACCAACCGAAGAATATGTTGGGTTATTTTATGTATGGCAGTTATGTGATCCTGTTGCGGCTTTGAAAGGAGGTTATGGAAATGGGAGGTGAGCTCCCGTTCAATCTCTTTATGTTCAGTGAGGCTGTGGCTATTGTCATCTTTTATTCTAGTGATTCAATTGTGGTGGCGGCATTGAATCATGGACTTGTGGAAAAATTTGGTTTTTTTTTCCCCTTCTTTTAGCCAACGAACTCGAGATTTTTTCCTCCAAAGAATTTTTTCCTGTGAGTCTCTTTCTCTGAGATGAGTTTGGAGGTTTTCTTCGTCTTGGATGAGTCGATCCATTCTTCCATTTTGAATCATAGTCTGTTGAATGTGTTCCAGTTGCTTGATGATGTTTTGTTTGGCTTGAAAGATGTTGCCAAACTCTTCCTTATTCCAGAGATTGAGGTGTTGCTTTATGTGTTTGAGCTTTTGCTGGAATTTGTGCATTACCAAGCGGGAGGAGGGGGACTAAGTGGTCCACCATTCATATATGTGCTCTTGGAAATTAGGGTGCTTTAACCAAAAGCTTTCAAATCGAAAAGGGCGATTTTTGGGGCTCCCATGAATGTCAAGATTAAGCCGAATCGACCAGTGGTCTGAGCTTCCCTGAGGGAGGATAGTTGTTGAAGGGTGGAAGTCATGAAGTAGAAGGGAGTCTGAGACTAAAAAGTGATCAAGACGAGAGGCTATTTGCTGAGTTCCATGTCCACGATTGTTCCAAGTGAAGGAGTCATTCATAGTTTCAAGATCTATGAGATTGAGGGAGTGTATGTTATCCAGAAAGACTTGTGAATCTTGTTCTAGTTGCCTGATGCCTCCCTGTTTCTCCAAAAGGGAGGTGATAGAAGTGAAGTCTCCCCTAATAATCCAGTGGTTGTTAGTGACGAGGGGGGTAGGAGCTTAAGGGAGGCAAGAAAGTGTAGCTTGTCAGGGAGGAGGTTGGGGCCATAGACGTTAGTGAAGGCTCCCGAGAGGGCATAGCCTACAAGTTGGAAGTGAGCTGAAAGAGAGTACTCGGTGGAGAAAAAATCAAAGAGGGAGATTTTAGAGGTGTTCCACAGGAGGGCGAATCCTCTCGTAGATCCTTGAGCGTCCAGAGCTATAGCAAGTGAGCAGGGACGAATTCGAGACACAAGATCTTGGAGGACGTGGTGCAGGCATTTGGTTTCTTGAATCAAGACTATAGTGGGTTTTTCGGAAGTGATACGCTGCTTGAGAAGCCGATGGTTGGTCTTCTTGTTTAGGCCTCTTATGTTCCTAGGAGATGATTTTCATGAGGAAGGAGGGGGGTTGGGTTGAAACGTATCTGTTATGAGGGAAATTCGACCCGAGTTTACCAAGAAATATCTCAGGTCTTTGATGAGCTGTTGATTGGATCTCTTACCTCTTTTTTTTTCCTCTTTAGTGTTTTGAGAAGCAGAAGAGGTGGAGGCCTTGATTCCAACGAGGGGCTAGGGTTCATACCTTTTGCCTTTGTATTGTTGAGGATGCGATTTTAGACCAACACGTCTTTGAGGAGCTACACCTATTTTTTCGAAATGGAGTTTGGGTCTTGTTGCTTGTAGGCCACAGCTACAGAGTTAAGGTCCAGATCTCCCAGATCCATATCCTTACCATCCTTTGAGTCTAGTTGGTCGAGTGGTTCTTCTTGCATGTCAATGTCGCCTGCAGAGTGGTTGGTGTATGGTGTGTCCAACGTTTTCCTGCACTTTATTGGATCCTCCTCTGAGAGTTCTACAATCAGGTTACCATGTTGGAGTTGGTCTTTGCCATCTTGGATTGGGATACCTTCATCATCGGGTGGGAGGGAGGCAAAAGGGTTTTTGACTATGAAGTTGTTTTTGGCTGGAGGTGGGTTGGGATGTCGTCTTGTTTTTTTCCGAGAGGAGATAGGCTTGAAACCCTCCATCATGGGTAGGGGGAGGGGGATTGGCCGCAGGGGAGTTGGGGTTTAGAGGGCAATCGCGAAAGAGATGATCGTGGGAGTGGCAGCGACGACATGAGAAGGGAATATGTTCATAGTTGAGCGTTTGGATCCAATCAATGTCGTGGTAGACTAGGGTTATGGATTCAGGGAGGGCTTTGGTAAGATCCATATATACACAGATTCATGCATACGAGGTATAACATCCCATTTTGGTAGTTTTTGAAGATTTGACGAAGGTGCCTATAGTGTTGTCGATTCCTGCAAAGATTTCCTCATCCCAGAATTCGTGGGGCAACGAGTATAGTCTTATCCAAACTGGTGCCGCCGTGAAATCTTCTTTTTCAGGGCTGATACGTTCGGTCCAGGGTTTGAAGTGTAGTCCTGCAGAGTTAAAGAAGTAAGGGTCGCCTTCGAAGACTTTATCTCGCTCTTCTAGGTTGGAGAATATGGTCGTAAAGAACCCTTTGGATCCTAATTTGAGGTCGATCTGTCCTTTCGGCTTCCAGGTTGTTTTGATCCACCAATTGAGGTCTGGACCTTTTCCATTGGCCAAATGCCCATAAACTTGCCTATGAAAGCATGGTCTTGCATGTGTTGAATGAAGGGTGCTATGCAATCGATTTTTACCTCATAAGAGGGGTTTACAGAAGCTTTAGGAAGGCAACCAGAGTTGACGAAGGGAGAAGAGACTTGGGTTTGAGGCGAGGGTTACAAATCATTTGAGCTAGAAGGAGTGGGTTGCGTGTCCGTGCTCGAGGGAGGGCATCCATCGAGGGGTTGTGAGGGATCTGGCAGAGTAGAGGGTCCGGGGCGGTGTCTAATGCGCCGACCCACAAGGATCTGGCTGTAGGAGGGAGCCGAACTCCCCCCTCCAACCGAAGCCACGGAGGAGAAGGGAGAAGGCAATATTAGGGTTTTCAATCATAAGGGTTGCATAGCAAAAAATATTTAATATTTAATTTAAAATTAGGAAAATAATCACTTTTAATTTTTTTTTTGAAATTTACTTAAATACTAAATTTAAATAAATAACATTTAATTAAAACATTTGTATTATATATTCTAAATTCAAAAAATGGTGATCAAGTTGCCTAAATGTTTTATGCTTTGGTATTTTTGGTACCGGTCATATAAATTTGGGTGAAATCCCAATTTTCTCTTGTTTAGATTACATTTCTGAAAGCATAAATAGATTTAGCATGCTGAAAAACCATTACTGTGATTATATATACTTAACCATTCAAATCTCCAAATCTAACAATCTCTAGCCAAATTTCAAACAAAATTAAATAGATAATATTCCAAAAAAAAATGCCAAAACTTAAAACTTTTAAACTAAGGTCGGCTTATTTTATTTGCAGAAAAAATGTGTACCGCCGCTACCGAATACGACCATACCAGTCTGCATAAATTCCAAGCTACTTAAAACCAAAATAATATCCTTACATCATTGCCATTAAAATCCAAATCGAAACCTAAATATATGAAATAAATAAGGACAATGGCATGATGAATGAATGATGAGAGATATACATACATCCATTATCCATACATGGTGAACATGCAACGTATTCCGCTAGACTTTTACCGGGCAGCTTTCTTAAAACCCGGCAGGCATATGTGATGAACACCTACAAAGCTGCCACGCCCCGTCGTCGTTCCTTTCTCCACCCACAGCGCCTCCCTCCACACACAATTCGATTAATCCCCTCGCCTTCGCCTTCGCCTCCTCTTCCTCCTCTGGATCAACCCCTTCCCACAGTTCTATTTCCCTTAATCCAACGGCTAATTTTTGCGAAATCCCGCAATCTTTCTCCTATTACCGGTTTCTGATCAGAAACTGGCAAAAACAGAGGATTTAGCAGTACCCAACTGGGGAACAGAGCGTTCCGAATGATGGGTATTGTTGTTCCCTGCTGTCTGGGATCTCGCATGCGAGCTGTCTGGAGAAGCAGCTTCTTTCGCCACAAAGTTTCCATATCGCTCGGCAACTACTGGTTCTGCTAACGTTTCTGAGGTGGGCATATGCTTAGCGTTTAATGTTACTGGAGGGCACCGTTTGAAGGAGTTTTTCTTTGAGGAGATGATGATGTCCGGTGGGAGAATGTATGGTGGGCCGAACGTCCTTGTGATGGGCAACGAGAACATTTCCCGCTCTGCAGATGCACTGGAAGCTCTGCTTTCTTCTCCTGTTTTCAATGGTAAGCTTTTGAATTCTGTGCAGTTGTGCGTAATCCTTGCTATTTACAAGGACATCATTTATTTTAAGCCTGTTCAGTTTATACAGATGGTGTTTTGCTTCAAGGTCAATGAATATTTTCTTTGTGCAATTCTTTGTAATCCTTGTACAGTTTCAATAACGTGGGCATAATCTATTGTAAGCCTGTTGAGTTTAGACAAATGGTGTTTTAATTCAAGGTCAATGAGTATTCTCTTTCTTTGCTTATTTGGGATTTTGGTGCGTCAGAAATCCCGGGCTATTGAATATTTGTTTAGATTATTGTGTTTTTTTCTTTTCAATTTGAGCTAGCAAAGCTCAGGGATCAAACATAGCTCCATGTTTATTCGGCACCTATATTCCTGCAGTAAGCTTGGGAGGCCTGCACTGGTGGCTTATGAATTTCCAATTATCACTGTTTATCCGATTGATATCTGTCTATATGACCTGGAGAATTGATGATCCAATAAAGCTGCTTGAAAAAGGTTTTGGGGTGATGAGTAAAAGCCCATTAGTCTCCGTCTGCCTGCTGCCTTACTTTGTACTGACACATGTCTGTTAAGGTCACCCAGACATTGTTTTGTTTCAATGAATGATGTGTGTTCTCTTCATTCATTGAAGGGAAGTGTAGTCAACACTCATTTGGGATTTTGGTTTTATATCATGGACCATGGGACTCTGATTATTTGTTTAGTTCATTGTAATGGGTCGTCTTATGTATTATTTGCTTTTGGTTATGCTGCCAACAACTATTAGCTCCATGGATTTTGCAGTGCTTGGGTCATATGTTTTAGGGGTATGTAGTTTAAGGTGATTTGTTGGCATATGCAGATATAAAATATTGAGCAGTAATGTAATACTGTTTGGTAGAGGATTTTGTTAATTTAACAGAAATATTACATGGCTCGCTTACGCTAGTGAAACAGAGAGGCCGTCAAAAAACTGCTATCCCTCTGTTTAACCAGACTGATGGAACGAATCCATCCATTGATGAAAGTCCCTTGCTCTTAATGCATCGGCCCTCACCTTCAAGACGATAGATGGGTCATCCAATGGACAGGCAAGGTGGACATGCCTTCCCCACTATAACAGATCGCTAAGGTTGCATATTGCTGTTCTCAATGATCCCACTGTAGGTTCACCTATAATAACCTTGTTACATCTTCTCCTTCCTCTAAACCTTATTCCTGCTTCCAACAGCTACAGCTATACTTCCCCTTCTGAAATGATTCACTGGCTGAATAGACAGACCTCTGTGTTTCTTTCTAATCTGATGGATAAATTTGGCCAAATTCACTGAAATGAACTTATGCAATAGCAATTGCTTCTTCTGATAACTGTTTTGATGTTGTTGGTTCTCTTGCAGGTTCAAGATCTGTCGCTAATTTGGAGGAAGTGATAGGTAATGTGTCAAAGAGACCATTTTACAATTCCTTTGACCAGGAAGAAACTGGAGATGAAGACCTTGATGATTGTATCCATCCACCGGAGAAGAAGAGAAGGCTGACTGCTGACCAAGTGCAGTTCCTGGAACGAAGCTTTGAGATTGAAAACAAATTGGAACCTGAGCGCAAGATACAACTAGCCAAGGATTTGGGCCTCCAACCTAGGCAAGTTGCAGTGTGGTTTCAAAACCGGCGAGCAAGGTGGAAAACTAAGCAATTGGAGAGGGATTATGATATTCTGAAATCACGCTATGAGAATTTGAGAGTCGATTACGATAGCCTGCTCAAAGAAAAGGATAAATTAAGGGCTGAGGTGTGATATGCTTATCTAAATGCAAGAATTTAATTTTTAAATAGAATTGTATTTGAGAACCAACGAAGCTTTCATTAGGTTTTACAGTAGGATTTTTTTGTGAACTTTCTTACATATGCATGAGAATTTTATCGAATTTAGTTAAATGTTTAGGTTATCACGGTCCTTGCTTTGTCCATGTCTTTTGTGCGCTTTTGAAGATTTTTGATAGGATTTTATTTAGTAAAGAAAAACACAACATATGTAGATCATTTTAAAAATTGCATAGTTTGTAATTTCCTAAACTTAGAGATTCCCAAGAGGACTGTGTATTGAAAGAACAGTTGGAACCTAAGATGTAAATTTTAATATCTTCTAAATTGCTCTCTTGTTCAGCATTTTTATGGAACACGAGATCTAGATAACTTGTTACTATCTATAATATTATGGCTTCTTATGCCAAGGTATCTTATGGTTTGGTTCTGTCATATCAGGTTACCTTCCTAACAGGCAAGTTACACTCTAAAGACTGTGACCTTGAAGCCCAAACAAAGGATTCCGAGTATGTTGATAAGAAAGTATTTCCCCAGCCCGCCTCCCAGTGTGTTGAGAAGTTTGAAAGAGGTACTTCTATCAAGGATACACCACCAAGTTGCAAACATGAAGATCTTTTGAGCTCTGGAACAGACAGCAGTGGGGTCCTGGATGAAGACAGTCCTCACCACGTTGACTGTGGGCATTCATCCTTGGACCATGTGAACTCCCATCTTTTTGAAGCGGATCAATCAGACCTCTCACATGCTGATGAAGAAGAAGAAGAAGAAGGCATGAGTGAAAAACTGCTTCCTCAGACATATACATATCATCTCCTCAAAGTGGAAGACGGCCCTTACCCAGATGCTTCAATTGCATCCTACAATGAAATGTTTGCTATGGAGGATCAAGTACCGCTTGGTCCCTGGTGGGACTAGCCAGAATCGTGCTGCTGTTATGTTCATCTGTCCATCTCCCTTGCCCAGAATAAGAGCAGAATGATGTAACAGCATATAAGAATTGACTCTCAAAGAAAATAGAGAAGTACTGTTGGCAAGGTTTAGTTTTCCTTGCAATTGTAAGTGTTTAGAAGATTTTGAAGGGTGGCTGCATAAAAAGTCTCTTCATCGTGATGTATAGCAATTTCTAATGGTTTCCAGGTTTCTCTTATGTAAGTTGCCCAAAGTAGAGGTGAAAGAGTGAATGCAAGCCTACTTTGTTTATTAAATATTTCTCTTATTCATGAGTAACAGAGCATTTTTGTTCTGTAATAGCATATTTTCTCTTGCATTTTGATTGATTTTTGTGGAGTAGTAACTCAGAGTCCAGGCAACGCTCCTCAGTTTTTTTATAATTTTTTTACACACTGCCAACAAATACTTGATTCGGGCTTCATGTTGTGACAGCAATTCAACTCATGTCAGATGCTTGTTTTCAATCTAGAAAATGCATGATGACCTAAAAGTAATTTAAAAGAAATTCCAAGAGCAATCCGTACTGATTAATCTTTTAGAATGTTTAAAGGAAATATTATAATCTCTAAGTGGATTTTAAAATGCTCATCGATAAAATGCATTGATGGCCCAAAAGATTTTGCTCACCTCCATTTGATCATATTCTCAGGATTATATTACCAGCAAACAAGTAACTATACTCCTGTTGGATCTACAAGTATTAATTGAGGGAGTGCAATGATGATCTAAAAGATTGCTTGATCACTATCAAAATCAAATATAAAAATCTCAAGAAGAATCGTGAAATTGAACTACTTGCAGAGACTAAATTTATAACTGATAAGCTTTGAGAAACATCTTTGAAAACTGCATGTTATTATATAGCGAACAGCAATCCTTAGCCAATGCACACAGATATTTCGTACCATGAATAGTTTCTGTATTGATTTAATGGCGATATCATTTTTCCCTGCCATGGATCCATAGCTTGTCTACACATTTGAAAGTTAATTGGAAGTTAGCCGATGAAATATGTTAGTTTTAGTAGCTGCACCTTAATGTGTAATAATTTTATTCACACAATTGAAGGAAACTCTCTGAAGTCATTATTTTGTTTGGAAAGTGAAGCAATCATAGAGATTATCCAGACTTGTTCAAAAAGAGGACTTTTCACATAGAATACCATGTTGGAGGTGTTCAATTTCCTGATCTCAAGTTACTGGCATTTACCATCGGGTCTTATCTTTTGGAAATTTTTGTACCAGTCTTCTATAGTGTTTTGAATGCAACAAAATTATAATTTCTGGAAAACCAAAGAAATAATTTTATGAGTTTGACCTGGTGAAAGTTGGAGCTTAAATGCAAGTGCATGCTTATTAGGCACTCGTATTCTCACTCTGGTTTGGGAGTCCACATCTGCGACTTATGAATTGTCAATCGTATTTGAATTTTTTTAAATGATTCATAGAGTACTGTAAGGAACCGGCCCGGTACAAAGTGTTCAATATTTGTGAAATTCCTTCTGAAATTAACATATAGCATGTTCTGGAGACGTTTTCAAAATACCATTTTGGGTCTGACGACGCTACCCGTCTCCAAAGGAGAACTCCACACCGTACATTGCCACGTGTGAAAATAGAGGAAGCATTGATCATAATACTTAGGTGATAATCGGCTTGTTTTTCTAGATGGGTACATGTGACTCCATGAGAACAGAAGTGTAGCTCTTGGACAAAATGCCACTTTAAGACGCTACTCTTTTTTATCCTATGATGGTCTCCAGTACTAACGGTCTGAGGGCTGCCGATGCTACAGAACTGGGTTTTATGGGAAATTTTTTCCACACCTAATTTGAGTCTGGGGCATATATGTGTGTACACTGGCTTTGGTTCTGAGAAAGGAAAATTGATGGCATCCTATTGCTAGTCAGGCAAATCCGGACCCATGAAACTTTGTGCCAAGATTGTGCTGCCTGGAATTTCACATGGAAGAGAATCTCTTTAAGGACGGCCCACTTTTTCGACATTGGGAATCAGAGAGGTATTAAGTTTGGGATAAAATGGAATGGACAGAGTGTGGGGGAGGGGCGGTCAAAGGTTCAGGGAAAGAGATGAGGAATCCTTTTGGTCAAAATTGGAGTGTGGCGGGGGTGGGGGGCTTATAAGGACCACATCACAGATGAGATTTTGGACACATATATATGTTGGTATGGACCACAAGGATTCCACAGTCCTTGGGGACATTGGAAACCTTCAAGAAAGACAACACAAAGGAGCTGTAGAGATTCAAGATGTCGTTTTCATATTCACATTAAAGCTGATACTCCAGGCCCATTTCTCATATTCAATTGTACTCCTTTATAATCTGACTGATGCAGTTGGCCAAATTCACTTACGTAATAGCTATTGTTTCTTCTCATAGCTGTTTTAATGTTATTGGCAGTGAGCACCTTTGTAGGTTCAAGATCTATGGTTAATTTAGAGGAAGTGATAGGTAATGTGTCAAAGAGACCATTTTACAATTCCTTTGACCAGGAGGAAACTGGAGATGAAGACCTTCATGACTGTATCCATCCACGGGATAAGAAGAGAAGGCTGACTGCTGACCAAGTGCAGTTCCTGGAAAGAAGCTTCAAGATCGAAAACAAATTGGAACCTGAGCACAAGAATCAGCTAGCCAAGGATTTGGGCATGCAATCTAGGCAGGTTGCAATGTGGCTTCAAAACCGGTGGGCAAGGTGGAAAACCAGGCAGTTGGAGAAGGATTATGATATTCTGAAATCACGCTACGATAATTTTAGAAATTGATTACGATAGCCCGCTTAAAGATAAGGAGAAATCAAGGGCCGAGGTGTGTTATGCTTATCTAAATGTAATCATTTAATTTTGAAATAGAGTTATTGATATAGTGAGAAACCAATGAAAATTTCATAAGGTTTACAGTAGGGTTTTCCAAGAAGACTGCGTATTAAAAGAACAGTTGGAACCTAAGTTGTAGATTTTCTTATCTTCTTATTTGCTATAATATTATGGCTTCTTCTGCCAAGATATCTTGTCTTATGGGTTGGTTCTGTCATATCAGGTTACCTTCCTAACAAACAAGCAGCACTCTGAAGAGCGTGACCTTGAAGCCCAGACGAAGGATTCCGAGATTGTTGATAAGAAAGCCTCTCCCCAAGCCGCTGCCCACTCTGAGTGTGTGGGGAACTCTGAAAGAGGTACTTGTGTCAAAGGATCCACAACCGAGTTGCAAGCATGAAGATCTTTTGAGCTCTGGAACAGATTGCAGTGGGATCCTTGATGAAGAACATTGACTGTTGGCATTCATCCTTGGCAGACCATGTGAATTCCTCCCATCTTTTTGAAGCAGATCAGTGAGACCTTTCAAATGTTGATGAAGAAGAAGGCATGAGTGAAAGACATACATATCATTTCAAAATGTAAGTCGGCCCTTACCCAGATGCATCAGTTACATCCTACAATTGAAATGTTTGCTATGGCGGATCAAGTACAGCTGGTCCTTAGTGGGACTGGCCATAATCCCGCTGCTGTTATGCTCTTTATGTTCATTCTCCCTTTCCCAGAATAAGAGCAGAATGATGTAACAGCATATGAGAGACGATTCTAAAAGAGAATAGAGAAATTCTGTTGGCAAGGTTTAGTTTGCCTTGCAATTGTTAGTTTTCAGAAGATTTTGAAAGAAGGCTACATAAACATTCTATTCATCGTGATGTATAGCAATTTCTAATGTTTTGTAGCTGTCTCTTATGCAAGTTACTCAAAGTAAATGCAAAAGAGCGAATGCAAACCTGTGTCGTTTATTTCTCTTATTCCCAGTAATAGAGAATTTTTGTTCTGTAATAACACATTTTGTCGCGCATTTTGTGGAGTTGTAACTCAGAGTCCAGGCAAATCCTTAGTTGATTGATACATTGCCAACAAATACTAATACTGATTCAGGCCTCTTCTTCTGATAGTGATTCAACTTATGTCAGATACAAACTTTTTATCTCGAAGTGCATGATGATGCCTTGCTTACTTCCATTTTATCATATTCTCACGATTATATTACCAGCAAACAAGTAACTATGGTTGGATTTACAAGTATTGATTGAGTGCAATGACAATCTAAAAAGTTTGCTCGACAATCAAAATCAAATACAAAAATCGCAGGGGGAATCGCGAAATTGAATTATGGTTCACGTTATTTGGAGAATTGTATCGTATCAGTAATTTCACACCTCCCAAGCTAGGGTGAGAACCGTGAGTGCCTAATAAACATGGAGAGTTCCGTTTGAGCTCTGAGCTTTACCAGCACAAAATCGAAAAAAGGTTATGTTAGCCATGTACAAGTAGTTGAGATTAAATTTAAAACTGATGAGCTTTAGGAAACATGTTTGAAAACTGCATGTTAAGATATATGGTAAATGCCTATCCTTAACCAATGCACAAAGATAATTTTTACCATGAACAGCTTCTGTACTGATTCAATGGTGTGATCATTCTGCCCTGCCTATGAATGCATATCTTGTCTGCACATTTTGAAAGTTAATTGGAAGTTAGCCGATGGAATCTCTTACTTTTATGATGGAGGGGCATCATCGGGGAATCGGCGCGACCCTAAGCAGGACAAATATCAAGCAAGATATCCCAGTTTGAAGAAAGCATGAAGACGCAATCATGAGGAGCCATGTGGCGAAGAACGAGGCGAGGACAAAGTTGATACGGTCAACTTTGATAGCAACAAGAGGAGAGAGATTTTTTTACAGAGAGCCATGTGGCAAAGAATTAGGCGAGGACAAAGATGATACTGTCCACTTTGATAGCATCAAGAGGAAAGGGATTTTTTACAGTCAACTTAGATGTGTTTTACAGTTAAGTTAGACGAGTTATTTCTATAAGGCTTTGTGTAAACATTTATTTTTTGAATTTTTTCATTTGAATCTGATGAAACAGATTTTGGTGAAATCTCCATTTTTTGTTGTTTAAATTGTATTTTTGAATACATAAATGGATTTAACACCCTGAAAAATCTTTAAAGTACTGGACGAAAAATATCTTCATAAAAACTCCAAAAATCTAACTTTTGTTTCTATAAAGATTACACCGCATTTATCAACTAGAAGATTAAATTTAAAAAATAAATAAAAATTAAATGCCTAAAAAAATAAATAAAATTATAATGTGTAGAACCATCCTAACCATGGGTCTATCAAAGCATTGAGAAGATCAAACATTTTTTGAGAGTACAAAAATTTGGAGAAAAGATTGCACTTCCATGACTTTGATCGTTAAAAGGGATCTTGATTAGTAACTATGAATACAAGAAACCTGGTAACTCTAAATGATAAAGCAATTACAAGAGAGAAAATTCTGCTTGAGTGAGGGATC
>ML790261.1:656238-676324 GCA_009831015.1 Picea engelmannii | reverse complement strand
AGGCAATGATCACTCTTTTTCACTGTGCACAATACTAACCTAAACCATTGGAAACTACTTAAGGCAATGATAACTCTTTTTCAATGTGCACAATACTAACCTAAACCGTTGGGAACTATTTGTTTGCTCCTTTGATCATCCAATTTGTATATAAATGTGTAAGTTCTCTAGGAAGTCAAAGAAGTTCTTAATGAATCCTTTGTCTTTGTAAATTTGCAACATAGCTTTCAACATCATCCTTTACATGCCTTGAGCATTGGGTGCTTTTCCTTGAGCATTGGGTTTCACAGATTGAGCAATTCTCATCCTTTATGTGATGATTGTTTAACCAATTTAATGATTTAGTACTAAGCTCACATTCTCACAAATAAGTTTAATCGTCTATTTTTTTATGGTACCAAGTTATTATGCCACTTGTGCTTATGCATCATTATGGTTTATTGTTAAATTGTGCACATTGTGAATGAATTAACATAGTTCAAATTATTGCATACTTTATTCCTTCCTTGAAACATTTGTGTGCTTACGGTACCATGCATGAGAATGTGAACTTTGTGTAGGCAATGCATGAGAAGTTCTCATGGTACCATGAGAACTTTGTGTAGGCAATGCATGAGAAGTTCTACCCGGTAACATATCGTGAAGATCAATACATGAAATGGAAACAACTACGCCAATTGTGATTTGTTAATGAATGATTACAAACAAGTTTCATACATTAATGGCTCATTTGGACACCAAAGAGGAAGAGTCTAACCTTGTTTCCAAGTCCTAGAGTGGGTTGTGGTGAGATCACAAAAGAAAGAGAAGGATTGAATGGAACCATCAACAAACCCTAAATTAACGTGAACCATAGGCACTTTATAAAGAGAAAAGAAGATGAACCCATGATCAAGAGAAACAAAAGACATGGTGCTTGTAGGCTAAAAAATTAATCACTATGAATTAATATGATGAGATAATACAAATGATGGATTGAGTTGTGTATTTATACATAAATCTAGTGAGATCTCTCTTCAAGGAGGAATCCCATAAAAAGGGGGTTATAGGCCCACAAACCAAGGGCACACACCTCAAGAGGGTGATTAAGCCGACTTAGTCAAATATAGAAAATACAATAAGGAGGGAACTTACCCATAAATGACAATATGTGAAGATTACTATCATTCCAACACCCCTCTTATTCTTAGCAGGGGGACATGAAGAAGGATGATAAAGTACAAAAGGAGTGGGCATACCCAACTCAATATAAATACAATGGTAGTTGAAAATATAAAGGAGAGTGGGTACATGAGATGCCCCAACTCAATACAAGCATGGATGGGTAGTAGGTATGTGAACACCAATCCATCATCATAGAACTGCTCAACTCTTGAGCTAATGCCACCACTAAATTGCTCATCATCTAGGGGATTATGATCCCAATCTACCCATTTGATAAGGGAGTGTTGTAAAGAGATATATATACAAGAGAGACTAGGTATAAAAGAGAGTGGACATACCCAAATCAATGTAGAGTTATCCATAGTTGGAAGAAGAAAGAGTGGATTTGTGATAACTTAACTCAATACAAAATTGGATCCGATAAGCTAAAATAATGCAGTCACCAAATTGCTTGTCTTCTAGAGAAAATTATAACTAACCTTCTCATCCAATGGAGGAGGTGGGAAGACATATCCTTTCCATATTGTGCATCCATCGGGAGAGTGGTATTTCTAAACTACTCATATGATTAAGGAGTAGTGGAAGAAGCAATCTGCATCTAAATGGAGAATGTAGCTATCGATCTACGCAACTACTAGAAAAAAATGTCACTTACCTATTCATCCAATGTAGGATCGCAAAAAGACATATCCTTCCCATATTGCTCATTTACTAGGAGACTGGTACTATTAAACTATCCATCTAAAGAGGTGTCAGAAGAGACATCTTGTATAGGAATGATAAATGCAGTTACCACTCAACTCAACTATTGGAAACAAATGTCACTGGCCTACTCATATAATGAAGGAGGGCGAGAAGACATATCCTTGCCATATTGTGCATCTAATGGAAGAGTGGTATTGAATTGTCCATGTGAAGAGGTGTTGGAAGAAACATCATGTAATAAAGAGGAGATAGGAGTACTCACCTCAAAGAAGATCAACGACTGCTAAAGTGAGAGTGAGAAGATATAACTCCAACTTTTGATAGAGTTTGAATACAACCAAGCATGTTCAAATACAACAAAAGTATGGTTTTATAAATACCTAGCACAAGTGCACCTCATAGAGCATGACTGAGAAGGAAGCTCAAATATAAGATGGGAGTGGGTTTATAAATACCTAGCTCAGAAATAGTGTATGTAACTTTTACAACAAATTTTGCCTCACTCCATGCAACTTGCTTAGATGACCTTTCCATTTCCCTATGCAGACTTGAAGTCCCCTTTTGCACCTTCCAGAGAAAAAAAAAAATAGTTTTCCACATATACACGCCCTATCAGTTATACAACAAGCGTATACACAGGTTTCTCCACTATAGCCCGCGTACATCGGGTTTGGTGCTCAAAATTAAAAATAATGTCGGGTTTCCATGCCATGTCACGAGATCCATGATCCTTGACCTTCCATATACTAGAAACGCTCTGAATCGACCTTTCAGTTCCATTTGAAGGTTATAAATTGAGCCATATCCAAGCCTTGAAAAAGAACAATTCAACTTTGAGAGCAAAGGCACTCTGGAGAAATTTCACTTCATATTAAGTCTGCATCCCTTTGTCCTTGAAAGTCTGAACTCCTTGTTCAGACCCCAATCTCTTCCTTCTTTGTGATGGAGAACCTCATCGACTCCTTTATATGAGCTTGCCTTTGGTGGAGGATTGAAGTGGTGGAGGCCCAACTTGAGGGACTTAGTTTCTTGGTTTCGATATGTGCCCTTACATAAGTTTGTCACCTATGTACTTCTGCTGATTATTTTTAATAGAAATACTCTTTTATTGTCCAATTGATATCTTGCAAATATTTGAATTATTATTCCATGGGTGTATTTGTCATGTATGTTAATGGATTATGCTAATTTATATGCTAACATGATATATTATCACCATATGCTTGTATATCTTGGTTGTTGAGGACAAGTTGTAGGTATAAAGCTTTGGGTTGTGTGCTCAATAATGGTCTTCATATGTAATGTTCCCAAGCAATTTTGGCTAGGAACTAGGGTTTTTTGTTTGTTGTTTGGTGCTTGGTGTTTTGTTTTGCAGGTTTTTATTATAGAAAGATGTGTTGAAGTGTTTTGTTGAGTTTTATTGCATATATGACATCACAACAAGTCTGGAACACAAGATAATGAAGAAAATACACAAACAAAGATAGCAAGCTTCAGATCTAACCTTTATTTAATAATATAAGTGATCTTGATACATGGATCTGTAGAACTAGTGCAATATAGAAAGATATAGAGCCTTCTGGAGCTTCCCCAACTGAATATGGATTATTACAAGATCAATGTGTTTCCCTTTACAGTTGGAACTCTCATATCTGAGCTGGTAACTCTCTGTGTGTCTAGATCTGGGATTGGTATGACCTTGGTTGGCTGGATAAACTCAATATTTCGTCCCTCTAGTCAATGACCTTCAAATAGTTCCAAAATACAATCAAAATGTAGATCATGTGCCAAGTAGATGGATGGGAGCAAGCTAGGATTAAAACCCTTGAGTCCTCTTCCATATCTCTAATCCTCCTCAGTGAGAGTTGTGCCCTCCTTTGGAAATTCAGCCAAGCCACCAAAAATCATATAATAAGAGAAACCTTGAAGTAAAGGTTGCAAAAGGGTTCTATGACCATATATATGAACCTTGTAAAAGGTGGACATGATGATATAGCTTCCCTAGAGAAAATAAAACACTTCTTCCCTTGAATTTGTGCCCCACTGCTAGAAAATACTTCAAATCTGCGCCCTAGCCTCCAAATCCTGAGTGATGAATACCTGTGAATGGATAGAATGGAGAGGGAGGGATATTGCACCTCCTTGGCCAAGCTTGGACTAGGAACAGAGGAATATTTCACCTTCTTGTTGGCCTCTAGGGTTTCTTGACTCAAAACCCTCAAAACATAAGTTGTAGAGCTCAAGTGATCACAATGAGAAAATAAACAAGAATGATGAGTGAGGCACCTCCTCTCTCTTTTATACCTCCCAATCTAATTCTGAGTTGAGTTTCCTTTTTTCTTTTTACTAAGGTTTTGATTTGATTTTTCACTTAAGTTACCTTCACCTTTTCTTTTCTTCTTGAAAGTCACTTTTTAATAAAATCACTTTAATTCCTTAAGTGACTTTTATTTCCTCAACCCCTTTTTACCCATGGGACTATAGTCTAGAGGGGTGACTAGAATACTTAGTCCATCTTTTTTATTGTCAAGGAGAGGGGGACATTATAGTCTCCCCTGCTGGAAATTACTTTCCCACAAGCAATCTTGAACCCGCCTGTTGTATCACTTGTTCATTCTCCCAAGATGCATCTTCTATAGGTAGATTTTTCCATTTAACCAAGTATTCCTTGATGCTCCTGTTTCTTAGTTGTTTCGTCCTTACTTCCAAAATATCTTCTGGTATCAAGATCAAGTGCCCCTCCTCATCAATAGGTGGTAGCTCATCATTAGCTATGTCATGCTGTCCCAAGGCTCTTTTCAAGCAAGATACATGGAAGACATTGTGAATTTTGCTTCTTTGGGGTAGTTCTAACTCATATGCCACTGACCCAACTTTCCTTTTCACTCTATATGGACCATAGAACCTCGGTTTTAGATTTTTTGTGCCCTTACTCTTAAGGGATGATTGTATGTATGGTTGTAGTCTCAAGTACACCAAGTCCCCTACCTCAAATGTGTGCTCCGCCCTATGTTTATCAACATACATTTTTTGTTGATTTTGTGACTTGTGAAAATGATATTTGAGTTCATTGACGATGTCTTGGCTCTCTTGTATCCATTCTTTAGCTATAGGAGATCTGCTGTCTCCAGATACAATCTCAATGAAGGTGAGGGGTGTTAATATTATGGTAGCTGCGGGAGGTATTTACCCCCACGTGTGAACCTGACGAGAATAGAAGACTCCAGAAAGAAAGAGAAACCCTAATGAGTTGGCTAATAACCCTAGAAGCCTTGTCGGCTCAAGAAGACAATTTATATTAGGTTATTAACCTCCAAGAGAAGAAGTCGGCCAGAAATTATAATAATATACTGAACAAACACTTATCCAAAAGGAGAAGTCGGCCCCAGCAAAACTGGCAGAACCACTATAAATACAGGGCACCAGTTCTCATTTGTCACATCTTAGAATTGCATTTCTGCAGTTTGGTGCGCACTGCAGTTGCAGTTTGGTGCGCAGGTTTGGAGGAAGAGCTGGTGCAGCTGCATCAGCAACAAGTTCTCAGTTTTGGCTTGAATGTCTCTTGGCTAGGGTTTGGGACTATCTGATCAGCTTTTGTGATGCACTATCCTTGGGGATTGATGTGCTACTCTTTGTTTGGCTATCTAGCCTAGGGTTTGCTTCCGAAGGAATTCTCAGTCAAGGTTAAGGTGCTCGGAGGGAGGCTTCGGCTTGTGTTTGGGTGACGAGGGTATCGTCAATGGTAAAAAAATCACACCATCTTCTATATTATAACAGGTTATGGGCCCACACCCCTTCAGTCAGCCTAAAACGTTGGAAGGAAACATAGCCTCTAGATATTGAGCTCATTGAGATACTGCCACTAGGGTTACTAGCAGGAGCAGTTTCCAAAAACACTGCAGCTAGGGTTACCAACAGAAGTAGTTATAGAAACCCTAAACCTCTTGTTGAGGCACCTTAAGTGACGATATTGACCTAATCTCTGGATAGATCAGTGCGTCCTAGCCTAACGCATCTCCTGGTACTCTCAGAAGACCAAGACGTGAAGTTTGGATTTTTGGTCAAATCTAGGGTTTGACCAAGTCAAGCAAGCCATGACGAACTCTATGAAGTCTGAGAACAATCTAGATGGAGCCTCAAACTTCAGAGCATGGAAGACAAGGATTGACCTCATCCTTGCTAAGAATAAAGTGCTAGATATTGTGAAAGGAAAGATCTTGAAGCCAGAGTTTAAAGAAGGAGAAGAGAATGAACCACAAAACGTTGCAGCTATGGAGAAGTTCAAAGACGTTGACATCAATGCCATGAGTATCATAGTGGATTCCATAAAATACCACTTGATACCCTACATCTCCCATCTTGACACATCGAAGAAGATGTACGATGCCCTAACAAATCTCTTCTCAGTTAGAAACATTGGACAAGTTATGAGTCTGAAGAATGAGCTCCGTGACATGAAGATGAATGATGATGACAACATAACATCATACTTTGTAAGGATCTCCCAGCTAAGAGATCAACTACAAGCTATTGAAGAGATCACTTCAGAAAAGGAATTGGTGAACATAGTACTCAATGGTCTTCCCAAGACATGGGATGCATTTGCCGCAAGCATGAACATAAGGAAGGAGTACCCGACATTTGAAGAACTTTGGACTTGCTGTGCTCAAGAAGAATCAATAATCAATGCAAAAGAGAAACCTCAAAAGAAGTACGATGATCAAGCCTTCACAGCAAGATTCAAGAACTTCAGGAACAAAAGTAAGTTTGGTTCAAGGAGGAAGCCAAACCAAGAGAAAGACATTTCAGAAATACAATGCTTCAACTGTTAGAAGTACGGTCACTACAGAAATCAGTGTCCCGAGCTAAATAAAAGGAAGAAGAAACACGAAGCATCGATTGCCGAAGAAAAGGAACCGACAAAGAAGACTAAGCAGGATGGAAGAGACTTCTTCTATTAAAAGGTAACAACACTCTTCTTATTTTCTTGTACATATCTTGCTTGCATCATCCTTGTACATATCTTGTATATCTATCTCTTGAAAGATAATGTGTTCCAAGAAGAACTATACCTATGGAAGAACAATAAGATAAGAATGAATATCATTAGATAATACACATGAAGGGATGAAATATATCATGTGAAAGATATTACAAGATAAGCCGAAATCAGAATCGATCTTGAAGAGACTTAGAAGTCAGACATTAAGAGGAATTGGAGAAAGACCTATGACGACAACTAAGACAGAAGCGTGGACTCTGTTAGATAAAGAAAGCCAATTATATATTGCAGAAGACAATAAGGATGCAGATGGAAGTATGGACTCTATCAGACGGAGGGAACCGATTATATGCACTCTTACATGAAACAAGGATTAGGAGGGAGCTAATCATATGATCCATTAATGATGATGAAATGTATATATCCATGGTAGCAGTCATGAAAAACAACACGTGTTCAGTTCAGCCGCAGAAGAAGACTTCCTCAGAATCCTTAAAGCATTCCTGGTTGTCCATCCATATCCGTGATCCTATGATAAAAGGTAGAAGTGGAATCTCTAGGGCATGGAATCTATAAGAAACTCCATGGACCCAAAAGTAAAAGAAAAATATGAAGAAGAACATAAAGATTCCAAGAAAGAAAAAGAAGAACCAGAAGAACCAGTCATTGTATCAAGAATCACAAGATTACCAGCCTGATATGAACTCACTAAAAGCAATCAAGCAGAAGAACTAAAATTCGTGATGAAGAACAGTGTACAGAAGACTTATGAATGAAAGTATTGCGAGATCCATAACCAGAGGTTATCCCAGATGGAGGGAGAAGACTATGATGATTGATTGTTCCAGTACACCAGACTTATCTCTATAGAAGTCATTATATTATCTGCAACATCCATGAGTCAGAATTCTACATCAGACGAATGCAAAGAATGTTCTCTAGAGAAATTGAATAAAGAGCATATGAAGAGCAATCTCAAGACTTTGAGACATACCATAAAGAGACTCCTGTATGCAGATAAGAAGAAGACAACTTGGTGGAGAACCTCCAGTGCACAACAGAAGTGTGGTGAAGATTTCCTATAACATCAATATGACTACTCAGAAGATCAGATCTCATGATGACAGAAGAAGTACCACATGGATATGTTCCAGTTCTCCAACTATGATATACTCTATTGTTCATATCTACATGAAGCCTTCACAGTGTTCCAGACTAAAGTACAAGCATTACATTATCCATGATGAAGTCCAGAAAGGAGAAAGTGATTCTCCAATACATATCTCCGCAAATGAGCAGATAAGCATACATTTTGGTTAAGCCTCTATTCAAGATGAAAGAACTTGCATACTCAAGCTAGAGCTCGTGGAAATAACTCTCTTATCTGGAAGGGAAGACTCTCCAAACTAGAAGAAGGTACACAAACGTTTATTTTTATGATTGAAATAACTCTCCAGTTAGGAGGAAGCATTGAAAATTTCATTTATCTTTGTAATTAAAAAAAAAATAGTCCAGATTGGACAGATGCTTTCCTGTTCGGAAAGTGGATTGAGATTTCTGACGGACAGTGACTTCCCATTGTAGTTAACATGGGAGGCAGACTGATTGTTGATGTATCATAGACAACGACTTCCCATTACGGGGAGTGGTCTAGGACAATCATTCTTCTTGGCAGTCACTCTGAGTAGTGGTCAAGTAGAATGGTCCGCCTCGCTGGGCAGTCATTCTTTCGAAGTTCATAGTTGTGAGCAATTTTGAAGAATCATTCATTTTGGAGGTTGATGCAGAACAAACATTCCTCCAGGGTTATACATTCTCTCCAGGTTACACTTTAGTGTCGGAGGAATGGCCCAGGGTGGGGAGTAGTCCAGGCTCAACAATTAGGGACAGTTAGTCCTCGAGGGCAGACTCATTCTCTCCAGGTTACACTTTGTTTAGTGTCGGAAGAATGGCCCAGGGTGGGGAATAGTCCAGGACAATCATTCCTTAGGGAAGACTCATTCTCTCTAGGTTACACTTTGTTTAGTGTCGGAGGAATGGCCCAGGGTAAGGAATGGTCCAAACATTTCTCGAGGGCAGACTCATTCTCTCCAGGTTACACTTTGTTTAGTGTCGGAAGAATGGCCTAGGGTGGAAAATGGTCCAGGTTCAGAAATCAGAAACAATCCTTCTTCCTTGGTTGAGAAGAATGGGGCAGATAGCATATTGTTGATATTCTATATTGAGGGTAGACATTCTTTCAGATCTCACAGACGTGAGTGAAAGATTGGCCCAGATGATTATTATTGATATTGAGGGCAGACACTCTTTCAGATCTCACAGACGTGAGTGAAAGATTGGCCCAGATGATTTAGTTTCTATCATAACATTGTTTCTATGCAGATGAAGACTACTATGGTGGCAGACATTCTTTCAGATCTCACAGACGTGAGTGAAAGATTGGCCCAGATGATACAGTTTTTATCATAACATTGGTTCTATGCAGGATGCTCTCAGATGTTTGTTATGAAGACTATATGACAGTAGATGTGGACTATTGTGGTGAATATGTTCCACCGTTCACAACTTTACGTTGCTGATCAAGTACTTATGTATTACTTGATGTGGTAGTGAACCACTGGATTGTAGTTATGTACTACTATGAATAGACACATGTGTGTTCTATCCTCGTTCTAATTGCCTTGAAGACTATCAACAATTTATTGGAGATAATGATCATTCAGATGAATGATGAACAGAGATTTTCCAGACGAAAAACAGTTCAGACCTTTTACTCCTCTTGTATCACTCTATGGTGAGAGTGACTTATTCAACATCATATCTAACTACTCAGATGAAGTATGGTTTCGAGAGATGATGCAACTAATGATGATGGTGATTCTCATGATATAGTCATGAAATAGTCTAGATGACTATATTGATGCTACCGGGTAAATGGTGTGTTTTGTGCTCAAGTCCATTACCTGTAAATACCTCTCTAGCTAGGAGGGAGTGTTAATATTATGGTAGCTGTGGGAGGTATTTACCCCCACGTGTGAACCTGACGAGAATAGAAGACTCCAAAAAGAAAGAGAAACCCTAATGAGTTGTCTAATAACCCTAGAAGCCTTGTCGGCTCAAGAATATAATTTATATTAGGTTATTAGCCTCCAAGAGAAGAAGTCGGCCAAAAATTATAATAATATACTGAATAGACACTTATCTAGAAGGAGAAGTCGGCCCCAACAAAAATGGCAGAACCACTATAAATACAAGGCGCCAGTTCTCATTTGTCACATCTCAGAATTGCAGTTCTGCAGTTTGGTGCGCACTGCAGTTGCAGTTTGGTGCGCAGGTTTGGAGGAAGAGCTGGTGTAGCTGCAGCAACAACAAGTTCTCATTTTTGGCTTGAATATCTCTTGGCTAGGGTTTGGGACTATCTGATCAGCTTTTGTGATGCGTTATCCTCGGGGATTGGTGCGCTACTCTTTGTTTGGCTATCTAGCCTAGGGTTTGCTTCCGAAGGAATTCTCAGTCAAGGTTAAGGTGCTCGGAGGGAGGCTTCGGCCTGTGGTTGGGTGACGAGGGTATCGTCAATGGTAAAATGAGCACACCATCTTCTATATTCTAACAAGGGGTTCATAACTGTATAAATATTTAAAAAGAGACATGCCAATAGACATATGATGAGTAGTGTTGTAGAAATATTCTCCTAAATAAATCCATCTGACGTATGCTTTTTGCTGCCTCGATACATAATTGCGGAGATACCCCTCCACCAACTTATTCAGAATATCAATTTTCCCATATGTTTGTGGATGATAGCTAGTGTTGGGATTTAAATTAGTGCCTACTAGCTGAAACAACTCTTGCCAAAAGATACTCATGAACATGTTGTCCCTGTCACTCACTATATTCTTGGGTAGCCCATGTAACTTGAAGACCTCTTTGAAAAACAGATCTTCAACCTGAGATGCGCTGAAGTCCATGGAGATAACAAATAAGTGTGCAAATTTGGTCAAACGGTCAACCCCCAAAAAGATGCAATCCTTCCCTTGAGTTTTGGGAATACCTGCAATAAAATCCATAGATACACTCTCCCATTTGTGCTCAGGAATATGGAGGGGTTGTAATAGACCCACATGATGTGTGTGCTCATCCTTGTTCTATTGACAAAGGGTACATTCCTTGATATAACACATAACCTCTCCCTTGAATCCCTTCCAAGCAAACCTTTCCTTGATCTATCTATATGTTTTAAGGAATCCTTGATGACCTGCTAAGGAAGAATCATGGAATGCTTGAAGCACTTTCCTTTTGAATGAGGATCCTGGAAACAAAAATATCCTTCCCTTGTAATAAATAACATCATCCATAATCCTGTACCTGTCATCCTGTATCTGTCCATCCATTAATTCACACGTAAATTTTTTCTTTGAGTATTCTACCAATAAGAGAGACTTCCAATCAACAAATACTTCTAGATAAGGCATTTTCCACCACATTATTTTTCCCTTTGACATACTCAATGTCAAAGTTGTATGCTTGGATTTTGCTTAGCCAATTTTGTTGCCTTTCATTAAGATCCTTCTGCACAAGGAAGTATTTGAGACTGTTATGGCCGATCCTGACCACAAATTTCGCTCCCGCTAGATATTGTTTGAATTTGGAAAGAGCATGCATTATGGATAACATTTCTTTGTCATAAATGGTGTACAATAGTTCAAGACTCCTCTATTTTCATCTCTCATAGGCAATAGGATGCCTATTATGCATGAGCACTGCTCCAACACCTTCCCCAGATGCATCACACTCTAAAATGAAAGGTTGAGAGAAATCAAGTAAAGATAACACAGGACAAGTACTCATAACTTTATTCATTTTCTCAAATGTTGACTGGGCTTCATCATTCCAGTCAAAGGCTCCATTTATGGTTAGATTAGTTAGGGGTGCAAAAATTTGAGAGAACCCTTTGACAAGTTTTCTGTAGTAACTACAGATGTCAAGAAAACTTTTAAGTTTTGTAAGCGTTCTGGTTGTGGGCCAATTAATGATAGTTGAATCTTCTCTTCATGTACCTGTACCCCTTTTTCTCCAATAACGTGTCCCAAGTAGAGGACCTCTGTCATTCCAATCTCACATTTTGATTCTTTGGAATATAGAGACTGCTCCTCCATAATTCTCAAAATGTGGTCCACATGTTTGAGATGCTCTTCCCAAGTTTTGCTGTAAATTAGCAAATCATCAAAAACGACAAGCAAATATTTCCTTAGTTGCTTGTTAAACACATGACTCATGCAATATTGAAAGGTAGTTGGCACATTGCTAAGACCAAAAGGCATAACAAGGAATTCATAGTGTCCAAAATGGCATCTGAAGGTTGTCTTGTGTATGTCTTGCTCCCTCATCCTGATTTGATGGTATCTAGAGTGCAAATCAATTTTGGTGAAGTATACTGCCCCATGCATTTCATCCAATAGTTCATCTATTATGGGAATGGGGTATATGTTCTTGATGGTTCTCTTATTCAATGCTCTATAATCTATGCACATGCACATAGTTCCATCCTTCTTTTTTACCAACACAATTGATAATGTGAATGGGATTGAACTTGGTTAGATATGCCCCATGGCTAGTAATTCTTTGATGGCACTTTCTATCTCGTCCTTGTACTTCTTGGGATGTCAGTAAGGGGTAGTGATGACCGGTTTGGCCCATTCTTCCAATTCTATAATATGTTCAAACCCCCTGTCTGGTAGTTTCCTTGGAGGAATAAGCTCAAGGACCCTTTTATGCTTGTGGAGGATCCTTTGTATGTATAGAGGGTATTGTTTATTTGTCCCATAATTTTTGTCCATGATGAAGCATTCAACTGCAAAGACTATATCTTCTTGCCTAAATATGGCATACATTTTCTTGGCTGTCACCAGTCTAGGAGAATCCCTTGTCATCCCTTTAAGTGTGACTCTTTTTACTTCTTTTGTGTTGAAGGAAATTTCCATGGTTTTATAATTAGTGGTGATTGACCCCAAGATGCTAATCCATTGCACACCTAAAATGATATTCGTGTATGGAATGTCCACCACATAAAATTCATGTATAAAAGTGTATATTCCCAATGTCAAGCTCATCTATGGAATGTATCTCTCACAAGCAATAGTGCACCCTCCTGCCACTTCAACCAAGAAGCCATGAAAATCAACTGTAGGGATATGCCTCCTCTATACCATAGCCATGTCAATGAAGTTATGAGAAGCCCCACCATCTATCAACATTGTTTCCCTTTGTCCTTGTACAACTCCCTTTATTTGAAAGGTGTTAAATTTAGGCACCCCACTCATAGAGGCAATGATGACATTTTTTAGTCCTACAGCAAGGGGTAAGGATGCTCCACTACCTTGCGCATGCAAGGCTTCATATTCCTCCTCGTGGCTGGTCTGCATAACATGGATAAATCCACGCCCTTCCTCATCTATCTTCTCTTCACTATCAGATAGCACTTCTGTGTAGTGAATTGTTCCCTTTCCCAAACACTTATGACATGGATGCCAAGGTTCTTTGAAAGTCAAGCAAAGTTGTTTCCTTCATAAATACCTTCTTGTGGCTTCATCCAACTTCCCCTTTCCTTTTTCCATTGGCCTAATGCCATGACCCCTAGGAATGATAGGAGGTTTGGGTGTGAATCTATTTTTATTTGTTGCCCCAACTAGATCTCCGGTGCACTCAATAACATCTTGCAAGGTCACATGCTTAAAATCCTTAACCCATCCTCTTACTGGTTTAGTCAGTCCATCTATAAAAAACATAAGTAATCTAGATTTTGCCATATCCGAAACCATCACTGATATCTTTGAAACTCCTCAATAAAGGCCTCAACTGAACCTTTTTGCTTAAGCTGTGTAAGCTCCCTGAAATGATGATTTGGGTCTCCTTTGTCAAACTTGTCAATGATCCTTTGCGTGAATTCTTGATAAGAGGTGATGCGTCCATGGTCCAAGGTGGTTATTCAATTGAACCACCATTCATGTGCCTTCCCCATCAGATATAAAGTTGCAAACTTGATAGCTTCTCTTTCCTCCATAGGATTCAATTGGAGGTAAGCATCCATATTTTGCACCCATGTTGTAACCTGAATGTGATCCGATCCATCAAAGGTGGATAACTCCATTCTTCCAACCCTTCATCCAAGATCACTAACACCTTTGTAGCGCTCCTTGGATCTCCTTTTCATATTCAAGTGGAAATAATCCTCCATAGAAACCTATCTCCTGAATCATGCGCTCATTGCATTGTATTCCCTTTCTGCAATTTCTCACTCATCACCCAAACATTTTGAATCCAAGGCATTAAATTCCCTCCTCTGTGTATCTAAGAAGGTAGGCATGTACGACCTAGGGGTGGTCCTGCTAGTTGTGTGAGATGGAATTTGTATTCCATAATTTGGCCCATGCTCCCCCACATGACCCATATATATGGACTCCTCATGGTTTCCATTGCCCCCACGAGATCCACCAACATCATGAATTCCACCAAACAAGCATGGGTCTTTACCATGTCTTTGTTTCATCAAATATTGAGAGAGATTACCCTAATGTTTACTATGTTCTTCCAACAAAGCTATCATTTTGTCTTTCCCTCTTTTCAAACTAGCAAAGGATAGTTTAAGTTCTGTCTAACCCAAAGATATGTGGTTTTTCATTTCCTCAAGGTTGTGTTGCATAGATTCCTAACTGTTCTATAGTGAATTATGCATTGTCTTTGCTACCTTTTCAGCCAAAATTTCGGCCTCTTTAGATGTATCATTTTATATTTCATGAGTCTCTCCCATATTGACTTCAAACTCTTCCCCTTCCAGAATACATGTACTGGTTGTCTCCCATGACCTCTTCTCCCGATCATATGTATTTTGCATAAGCTGGCGAAGGAAGTTCGCTATGATACCATTGTAATGTTCCCAAGCAATTTTGTCCAGGAACTAGGGTTTTCTATTTATTGTTTTGTTTTGTAGGTTTTTATTACAAAAAGATGTGTTGAAGTGTTTTGATAAGTTTTATTGCATAGATGATATCACAACAAGTATGGAACACAAGATAATGAAGAAAATACACAAACAAAGATAGCAAGCTTCAGATCTAACCTTTATTTAGTAATATAAGTGATCTTCATACATGTATCTGCAGATTTGGTGCAATATAGAAAGATATAGAGCCTCCTGGAGGTTCCCCAATTGAATATGGATTATTACAAGATCAATGTGTTTCCCTTTACAGCTGGAACCCTCAGATATGAGCTAGTAACTCTTTGTGTGTCTAAATATGGGATTGGTACGACCTTGGCTAGATGGATAAAATCAATATTTCAGACCTCTAGTCAATGACCTTCAAATAGATCCAAAATACAGTCAAAATGTAGATCAAGTGCCAAGTAGATGGATGGGAGAAAGCTAGGTTTAAAAACCTTGAGTCCTCCTCTAGATATATAAGCCTCCCCACTGAGAGTTGCGCCCTCCTTCAAAAATTTGGTCAAGACACCAAAAATGATATAATAAGAGAAACCATGAAGTAAAGTCTGCACAAGGGTGCTATGACCCTAGCAATGAACCTTATAAAATGTGGAAAGGATGATCTAGCCTCCCTAGAGCAAATCAAACACTTATTCCCTTGGAGTTGCACCCCGTTGCTGGAAAATACTTCAAATCTATGCCCTAGCCTCCAAGTCCCGAGTGATGAATACCTGTGAATGGATAGAATGACGAGGGAGGGATCTTGCACCTCCTTGGCCAAGCTTGGACCAGGAACGAAAAAATATTCACCTCCTTGTTGGCCTCTAGGGTTTCTTGAATCAAAACCCTCAAAACGTAAGTTGTAGAGCTCAAGTGATCACAATGAGAAAATAGACAATAATGAGGAGTGAGGCACCTCCTCTCTCTTTTATACCTCACAATCTAATTATGAGTTGAGTTTCCTTTTTTCTTTTTACTAAGGTTGTGATTTGATTTTTCACTTAAGTTACCTTCACCTTTTCTTTTCTTCTTGAAAGTCACTTTTAGAAAAAATCACTTTAATTCCTTAAGTGACTTTTATTTCCTCAACCCCTTTTTACCCATGGGACTATAGTCTAGAGGGGTGACTAGACTACTTAGTCCATATTTTTTATTGTCAAGGAGAGGGGGACATTACATCATCGAACATCCAGATGAGGTAGGCTCTTAGCCTTGTCTTGTTAGCATTTCATTTATATAACATACTTGGGATTAGAGTTGATTTCTGCGTGTCATTCCATCTGTTGTGGTTTACCCCTTTCCATAGTGATATTTTCCTCGTAACAAAATTGACAACCATACTGGGGATTGATATTCGTTTTTGGGGTTTGGAGTGTTTTTCTCCTTGATTTTCTCTCTCTTAGCCGGAGTTTCCTTGTCGCCTGTTGCTTAACAACCTATTTTTACTTTGCATCTGAGTTTCATGGCTTAACCCTTGCCCTAGCATTGTTTTACTGGGTATACACAATTTTTCCTTTGAAAGATGTGTATATAGGCGAGATGTCTTCCTTTAGGGTGCATATATACGTGATTTTTTCTCAAACAATCAGGTACATAAACTCTTCAATCTTACTAGCTAAGTTTGGTGTTTGTTGGGAAAGTTTGGTTGGTTGTTGAGTCTTCTTGGGTCTCTGTCTTGATTGTTAAGTGCTTACAGAGTGATAGGAAACCTTCCTATTATTGAATTTTTTGGGTGATATTCTTTCTTAGCATATTTTTCATTGGTTGTCCTTGCACATTGGTT
Source organism: Picea engelmannii (assembly GCA_009831015.1). Lineage (NCBI taxonomy): Eukaryota > Viridiplantae > Streptophyta > Pinopsida > Pinales > Pinaceae > Picea > Picea engelmannii. The sequence goes on along the minus strand of ML790261.1, from coordinate 659,689 downwards.
TGAGTGTCTGCTTCTTGATGTCCTACTTGGCTTGTCACTTTTTGATTGCAGTAAGGCCTGCCTACGAATTTTCTATTCAGTCATTGCAATATATTTTATTTATATCGAAAATACATAAATATTTGCTTATTTTTCATTATGGAATTTACACTTTTGATTACATTGCATTGATTTTGACACATGTGGAGAGATTGCATTTCATTGAAATTGTAGAGATTTCATTGGAAAAATTGCATTTAGAAGCATGCCATCTCTTTGAAATTCAAGACTGGTGCTTAGCAGTGTTTTTATATTTGCTTATTTTTATATGTTGAGTCGTAATACCATCCGTTTAATGACCAAACCTATTGAGTAAGCAGAAGCCATTAAAATTAATGTTGTTTAATTAAAATTGAGAAGAAACAGTTTTATTTTTCAGGGTGCACAAACAAGTATAGGACATAGGGCCTTGGAATAGGATTTTGTGAGTAAACTTCTCCAAGGCTATTGAACTAAACATATGTGTCTGACCAGGGAGTGGTGAAACCCATTGTGTAATTAGTGATGTCAAGAGGCTCTGCTCACACCGGAGTTAAGCACGAGGTCGCACAAATTTGGTTGTAGAGATAACCCTCTAATACCTTCTTAGCGTCAGAGATATTTCTGGGGTTCTATTCATATTTTGCGGTCTTGCTAGTACCTTTACCTCCATGAGAGGCATTGCTTTCAATATTTCAGGCTTTGTTACCCTACCCATACGGTGTACCAGACTTACGACTATTCTCCTGCACATTGATTGTATTGTGGTGACTCTAGTTTCTTGACATAGGTAGCCACATAAGTTACTTGCAGGGGTTATTTTGTAGGTACCCTGAGTCAGACAAGGGTCGGGAAACACACAACCTTTATGAAGGATTACCTCTCTAGGGGGATTTGACCAACTGCGTTTTTAATCCCACGACGTCTCTTATAACTGATTTTGATACCTCCAATCTTTTGAAGGGAGTCTCAGGCCCCTCTTGGGAGAGACATACCTATTCTAGTGAGGGGGGCCCCTTTTCAACCATTATATCCGGTTTGTGTGCATTGGCCCTTTTTTCTTTATTTTGGTGTTCTCTTTGATTATTAGTTGGCCCTAGGATTTGGTTTTATATATCGAGTCTTGAGTCATCGTGGAGAAAGACCAGCCTCCTCGAAGGTCTGGCTGTTTGTTGAAGTTACCATTGCATATTGATTCTTTACCGAAGCTTCCTTCTAAAAGGGGTAAAGTTAATAAACATGGTGTTGAAATAATGTAACTGCGAAGAGCATTCTTATTATTATTGTTATTTTATTATTAGGATTAATCCCCATTGTGGATTAATCATGTTGGTAATTGTATTAGGACCCAATCCCCTTTTGCAGATTGGTCATCGGACAATTGTGATAGGCAGAATAAGAAGTCGGCCCCAACAGTTATTATTGAAGACCCATAATTAATTAAAGGTGGGTTTACCCACCCAGAGTGAGAGGTCGACCCTGCCAATGAAACCCTTTCACACATGCCATTCTTGTATATATAAGAGGCTAGCGCCTCACTTCTAACACACAACTCATTTGCTCATTATCTTATGAGGTAAGCTGCAATTAACAATTAGAGAGAGGAGAAGAAGAGTGGCACATATCTTGGGGAGGACTATTTGTATTGGTTTGATTTATCTCTTGAACATTGTATAAGCTATTTATGATAAGGAAGTTTTTGTTGGGTTTTCTTCCCCTAGAGGGTTTCCCAGGATAAATGTTATGTCTCTTGTGAATGTGTATTTCTCAGTGATCTTGTTCTTATGATGCTCTTATATATTGAAATGAAAAGAACTATAATAATGGCATAAACATTAACATGGTATCAGAGCCAACCTGAAGGAAGCACAATTTGCAAGAGGAAAAACGTCACTGTTGCAGCACTTGCAAATTAGGGTTTTGCAAAAGTGACTCTTTTCAGCTCCCTAAACACCTAGAAAGTTGCACCCTCCCCCCATGATCAATTTGGAACCTAGAGCGCACCTTTTCAGTGGTTGGATCTCCCGGAAAGTGAAACCCAGTTTCACAAAAGTACCAGAAGTACCAGAAAACTAGTACCAGAAGTACCAGAAGTACCAGAGTACCAGAAGCACCAGTCCAGAAATCCATAGATCATATTTGACGGGGTAAAAATTGGATTTTCTCAGATCCAAGGACACCAGGCTACTCACCTCAGCCAAGCACACATCCTGGTAAGGTCAAAATTTGATTTTAAGCATTTTCAATTTTTAGTCATTTTCGTAGCCTCAAGTACAAGATGTCTGCAAGTTGAGAAACTAGAAGGCATATACAACTTCCGTGCCTAGAAGTATAGGATCGATCTGATCCTTGCTGAGAATGACCTAGCAAAATTTATCAAAGAAGAAGTGGAGGAACCTAAAGATGCCGTAGAGAAAGAAAAGCATCAGAAGGACTCAATCAGGGCTTAAAGAATCATTGCAGATTCAATCAAAGACCACTTGATCCTGTATGTATCATCCAAGAAAACTCCGAAGGAGATGTTTGACGCTCTAAGAAAACTATATGAAGGAAAGAAAATCAATCAAAAGATGAATCTAAGATCTCAATTGAAGAATACCAAGATGAAGAAAGGAGAAATGATTCAAGAATATTTCTCCCGAATCTCAGAAGTAAAAGAACAGTTAAAATCAATTGGAGACACCATTGATGAAGATGAATTCGTAATAACAACCCTAAATGGTCTCGCAAGACCTTGGGATGCTTTCATCCAGTCAATATGTGGCAGAAAGGAGAAACTACAGTTTGAAGGTCTATGGGAAGAATGCATCCAAGAAGAGACAAGGGTAGCCAACCGTGAAGCACTACTAGCAAGGGACGATGATCAAGCCCTAGCTACTCATACAAAAGGAGGAAGGAAGAAACCCTACTTCAAAAGGGAATCTCATAGAGAACTGCAACCATCAAACAAATTCAACAACCAAGAATCTCATTCAATAAATTTTCAGAAGAAAGGACAACGCAAGGGACGAGATATCCAATCTATACAATGCTATCATTGTGATAAGATGGGACACAAGGCGAATAATTGCCCAGTCAGAAGAGAAGAGTAAAAGAGGAAGCACAAAAGGAAACATGCTCACATAGCTGAAGATGAAGAACCACCTATGAAGATGATTAAGGACCATGTCTTGATCTCATCTCTCTCAGGATCTATATCACCTGGAGAGGACACATTGCTCATTGATAGCGGTGCATCAAAACATATGACGGGTAAGAAAAATACTCTCTCTTGTATTTCAGAAAATATTTTTTCTCAAAAAGTAACTCTTGGAGATGATTATCAATATCCCATCAAGGGAATAGGAGAATCAAACTACAAGCTAGATTTAGAAAACTCAATAACAATGAAGGACGTACTCTATGTACCGGGCCTAAAGAAGAACTTACTCTC
>ML790261.1:642602-654534 GCA_009831015.1 Picea engelmannii | reverse complement strand
GACCAAAAAGTAAGGATGTGGTATCATCAAAATGGCTCTTCAAAATAAAACATGCTGCTGATGGAAGTATTGAGAAATATAAAGCAAGATTTGTCGCTTGTGGATTTTCCCAGAAGGAAGGTATTGACTATGAAGAGACATTCACTCCTGTGGCTAGATACACTTCGATCATAACCATTATAGCTCTTGCTGCAATGAAAGCTGCACCAGATGGATGTGAAGACAACTTTCCTGAATGGTGTTATCGAAGAGGAAGTGTATATAGAGAAACCCCAAGGATTTGAGGTTGAAGACAAGAAGTCTCATGTCTACTGGTTGAAGAAAGACTTATACAGATTGAAGCAAGCTCCCAGAGCTTGGTATGGCCATATAGACAGTTTCTTGACAAGCTTGGGATTTACCAAGAGTAAAGCAGACTCAAATCTCTACTTCAAAATTATGGATAATGAACTAGTAATCTTACTACTGTATGTGGATGACTTATTCTTAACTAGAGAAGAAAAGCTCATCGCTGAATGTAAACAAAGACTTGCCACAGAATTTGAAATGAAATAACTTGGTCTAATGAATTATTTCTTAGGCCTTGAGGTATGGCAGAGTCCATAAAGAATCTTCCTTAACCAAGGGAAGTACACAGTCAAAATCTTAAAGAGATTCGACATGCTAGAATGCAAGCCAATGAATACACCCATGGAAACGAAGCTGAAGTTGCTGGTAGATACTTCGTCAGACTTGATAGATGCCACACTATATAGACAAATTATTGGATCGTTGATGTACCTGACGAACACCAAACCAGACATTTTTTTTGCAGTGAACACCTTGAGTCAGTTTCTGGTAGAGCCCAGATGTGTTCACCTAGTGACTACAAAACATGTGATGAGGTACCTTAAAGGTACAATGGATTATGGTCTCAGCTATGATGGAGATCATGACTTCACATTGAGTAGATATACTGATGCAGATTGGGCAGGAAGCATTGCAGACATAAAAATCACTTCTGGATGTTGTTTCAGTTTGGGATCAGCCATGATCTCATGGCAGAGTAGGAAGAAATCCAGTATTGTTCTCAGCACAACAGAAGCAGAGTACATTGCCACATGTTCTGCTAGCTGCAAAGCTATATGGCTTCGAAAGTTGCTGACATGCCTATTTGGCTTGGAGATGAGAGCAACCGTGATTCTATGTGACAACCAAAGCTGCATAAAGATGACAGAGAATCCTGTATTCCACAACAGGTCGAAGCACATAGAGATCCACTATCATTTCATCTGCGACATGGTACAGAGAGGAGCCTTGAAGCTCCAGTACATTTGCACAGATGAACAGGTTGCTAATGTGTTGACTAAGCCTCTATCTCGTGTAAAGTTTGAACACTTTCAAGATAACCTTGGTATAGTTCGAAAGGACCCTCCCTGAAAGGGAGAATATATACATTTTCCTTGCTTCTGACCTTGCTGTTAGACGCAAAGCAAGATGAGTCATGCTTCTGACCTCGCTGTTAGACGTAAAGCATGACGTTGTGTGTTCCTTGATTTTGACCTCGCTGTTAGATGTAAAGCAAGATGAGTCATGCTTCTGACCTCGCTATTAGACGTAAAGCATGACATTGTGTGTTCCTTTCTTCTGAACTAGTTGTTAGACATAAAGCAAGATGATTCCTTGCTTTTGGCCTCGTTGTTAAACGTAAAGTGAGATGTTGATGTGTTCCTTGCTTATGATCTCGTTGTTAGATGAAAAGCAAGATGATTCCTCGCTTCTAACCTCGTTGTTAGACGTAAAGCGATATGTTTATGTGTTCCTTGCTTATGACCCCGTTGTTAGACGTAAAGCAAGATGAGTCATGCTTCTGACCTCACTGTTAGACGTAAAGCATGATGTTGTCATTCCTTGCTTCTGACCTCGTTGTTAGACGTAAAGCAAGATGATGATGTTCCTTGCTTCTGACCTCGTTGTTAGATGTAAAGCGAGATGATGATGTTCCTTGCTTCTGACCTCGTTGTTAGACGTAAAACAAGATGATTCATGCTTCTGAACTCGCTGTTAGACGTAAAGCATGACGTTGTGATTTCTCGCTTCTGACCTCGTTGTTAGACGTAAAGCGAGATGTGACTGACACTGAGCTACTAGCTTAACAGTTGGGACATTGAGCTAGTGTAGTACTACCAGCCTAGTGCTGTGATGAGGTATCATTTTTTCACTGATACATATTTGATGCAGATGATAATGGCATTCTTTCGAGAATGATGCTACTGCCGATGAAGAAAACTTTCGATGACTCGTAAATATGCTAGCCAATGTTTCAAGATGATATTGACGATACTGTCCTCCTGATGCCACTGATGATGCAGACCTCCCTTGCCTGATGCTGATGAAGAATACCCTTCTTGTTAAGGGGGAGTGTTGAAATAATGTAACTGCGAAGAGAATTCTTATTATTATTGTTATTTTATTATTAGGATTAATCCCCATTGTGGATTAATCATGTCGGTAATTGTATTAGGACCAAATCCCCTTTTGCAGATTGGTCATTGGACAATTGTAATAGGTAGAATAAGAAGTCGGCCCCAACAATTATTATTGAAGACCCAGAATTAATTAAAGGTGGGTTTACCCACCCAAAGTGAGAGGTCGACCCTGCCAGTGAAACCCTTTCACACGTGCTAGTCTTGTATATATAAGAGGCTAGCGCCTCACTTCTAACACACAACTCACTTGCTCATTATCTTATGAGGCAAGCTACAATTACCAGTTAGAGAGAGGAGAAGAAGAGTGGCACATCTCTTGGGGAGGACTATTTGTATTGGTTTGAGTTATCTCTTAAACATTGTATAAGCTATTTATGATATGGAAGTTTTTGCTGGGTTTTCTTCCCCTAGAGGGTTTTCCAGGATAAATGCTGTGTCTCTTGTGAATGTGTATTTCTCAGTGATCTTGTTCTTATGATGCTCTTATCTATTGAAATGCAAAGAACTAGAATAATGGCATAAACATTAACACATGGTACATATATCTCCACCTCCCATACTTGTGATCATCCGATTATGAGTATTGAGTCAAACTCGAATGTCACATAGAGTCTCTCGACTCCTATATCTTCTGTGATTAGTGGGATCCCTTTGACTCCTTCATCCTCGATAGTGGGGGTGTCGGAGATCCCCGCCTCTAGTGCTACCCAACCTGTGGGTTCTACTCGAACCATAGGAACAAACCCTTTCAGATATCTTTTTGGTATGCTAGGTCACAATTCTCAGTCAATACCTTCGGTCTCTAATCCATTTTCTTTTGGTATTCCCAACATGACGTCACAACTCTCATCCTCCATTCCAGTGGCTAATGCGAATCCTAGTTTTGGACCTAGGGGCATGACTCCTTTGTATGCTCCTCTCTCGTTTGGTGGAGGCCATATTCCCCAAACGAATCCTACAGTTGGAGGTTGGCCTCCTCTTTCCTTCGAGCCTAATCCTAGTCTCAATGCTCATGGATGGAGTGGTCAACCGGGTGGAAAATTCACTTCCCATACTCCGTCCTTTATCCCCTCTTCCTCCATGTCGATTCCGACAATCACATTTATTATGGCGAATCCCCCTCTATCCTCTAGAGTTCCATCCGGAGGGAGTCAATTTCATACTATGGAAAACCCCCAGCCCAGAGCTCCTTCGGCTGGGGACAAAGTATATAACCCTCATCATGCCACCTCCGCAGGTATGGTTCCCATGCAAATTTTTATGAATTAGTTTGGAGGAGGATATTGTTGATTAATTGGGTTGGTTTTCATTGATGTCAACCCTTGAAGAAAGTTCGGTAGCGAATTCCCGTAGCACAAAGCTTTGGGTAATGGACCCAAGTTTGTTTGATGTATAATGGTATGAGTTTTGATATATTTTCAGGTAAGACTATTCTAGATGGATAGTACATGTCATTCCATTTCTGGTGGTATGTGGAATGTCACATAACTCCTCATGGTTTGAGAGTTATGTCCTTACGAAGTTGGAGGACCCTCATATGTTGGCTTGAAGTCCCAAAAGGTCAAGAAGTCAAAGTGCTTGCAAAGAAGAAATTATTTAAATAATAAAGTGAAGTGACAAAGTCAAATAGGATTATTTAAATAATAAAGTGAAGTGACAAAGTCAAATATAATTATTTAAATAATAAAGTGAAGTGACAAAGTCAAGGAGGATTATTTAAATAATAAAGTAAATGGAGAACTTTCTAATTATGGAAAGTGGTTATAAGAAGGTTAACCCTAAAATGAGGAAAATGGGTTAAGTAGTCAAGTGGCTATTGGATATATGGACAAGTGGAAAATTGGGCAAAGTTGGGCATATGTGACTATGTGGACAAAGTGGCTATGTGGACAAAKTGGTCTAGAAGATGCTTTTAAGGAAGCTACATGAAAGTATAAATAAGAGGCAAGGCTCTCTCATTTCAATTACACTTGAGTATATTGAATATTTACAGGTGATTGAGGTAATAAAAGGATATTTAAGTCGAATTTCAGAGGGAAGGTGAAGTAAAGAAGACCAAAATTCAAAGGAGGATAAATTCTTTTGATGATGCTTTCTAAGGTATGTTATTTACATGTCATCTCACCATTTTCGCAATAATTTTTTTTTTCTAGAATGATTTAGACTGTGAAATTGGGATGCCATTGAGGAAACATATCCAAGTAGTTGTGGTACAAATTTCATCTTGTGGGTCGTTGTATTTTTGTAGTTACACTCCGTGGAAAATAGGGTTTGTGGCTAGTCTTGAAACTAGTCTAAAAAAAGTGTTTCGGGTAAAAACGTCATAAATTCTTCATAACAGATCCAAATTTAGTAAGACTAAATGTGTTGGTTAGAGTACAGTCTGTAGTATTATTTGTACAATTTTCAGATCCATACAACAAATATTCCGTGCGGGGCACGGTTTACAAGTTCGCTCTCTAGAATAAGCCAAAATTTAACAAGGTATGCCATTTTTGCTATAAATCATTTTCTGAGAGGTTCCAAGTAGTGGAACCTAGAGAAATTGCATAAAACACACTGAATAACATTGTGTACTATTTTCAGATCTTTATTCATTACAGGTACATAGCTATGATTATTTCAAGTTAGGATTGTTGACTAATCCAAAACTAATCATGTGATACTAAAGTAAAGTTTGATGAAAATGCTAGTCTCTTGTTGTTAAAGTTAAGGAAGGTTTGAAGGTATGTGATCATATACACCATGTCTATGACAAAGTTACAAATCATATTTGGATGATGAAATTAATGAGGTATTTTGGTTGAGGTTGAGGTACAGGTTGGTGCATGGTTGATGCACTTGTTTATGGTACAAGTTTATTACAAGTTGAGGTACAGGTTGATGCATGGTTCGTGTTATTGGTACAGGTTGTTTGGTGCAGGTTGATTGGTACAGGTTTACAACAGTACATCTCACAGTGATAATGTGACAGTGGTTCCATCATTCTACTTATACGTCAGGGCGGTTGGACGAGGCAAGGATAGGTGGTTGTAGCCACCTTCTGGTTGTAGCCAAAAAACATAAGGGGTTGTAGCTTCCTTCTGGCTATAGCCAGAGAATTGGGGAGTTGGAGCTTCCCTCAGGTTGTAGCTTGAGAAACTAGGGGGTTGGAGCCTCCTTCCAGTTGCAGCTGGAAAACAAAGGAAGTTGGTGCTTCCAATGAATGTAATTCTTCAAGACATAAAAGAAAAAACATTCCGTGGTTTTATCCCGGTTTGGGTTTCCACGTAAAAACACTGGTGTACTGTGTATGTGTATGATTGTTCATTGTTTATTTACTCTGCAAATATTGGATGATAATGCTACATTGATATAACACTTGCATTATATGGTTAAAAAGGATTAGATTTCTCTATTACTGATTTACCCCCCCTCTCAGTAATCCAATAATTGGTAGAAGAGAAGATTCCTTCAGAAATCAGTTTAACCACTGAAAGGTAGATCATGGAGAGCAACAATATGTATAAAAATGGAATACCACAGTTTGATGGACAAAAGTATGCATTTTGGAGCATAAGGATGAAGACATATATACAAGCACAATGATTTGAAATTTGACAATCAATTGTAGATGGATATACAACACCAACAGTTCCACCGACAAATGATAAAGTAGTGAAACTCGGTCAAAATAATTCCAAAGCCACAAATGCACTTTTGAATGGTCTTGGAGAATTAGTATTCACCAAAGTTTCACATTGTAAATTTGCTAAATATATTTGGGACAAACTTCGAAATATTTATGAAGGAGATTCAAAATTCAAAGCAACAAAGATTCAAACTTATATAGTCCAGTTCGAACAACTAAAGATGAAGGAAGATGAAAATATTGTAGCTTACTTTTTACGAGTCGATGACACAATAAATGCAATCTTGGGATTGGGAGAAGAAATCAAAGAATCTGTAATTGTTCAAAAGGTACTAAGATCTCTTCCTATGAGATTTGACCCTAAGATATCGGTACTAGAAGAAAGAGCAGATCTAAACTCAATAAGCATGGACGAACTACATGGAATCTTCACAACATATGAAATGATATATGAATAGGAAAATCCAGATATAAAAGAAGCATCCTTCAAAGCATCCAAAAGGTCAAAATCAAAAGGGAAAGAAAAAATAAAAAGAATATAGTAGAAATAGTGACATCTCGGAAGATGATGAAGAAGTGACCAACTTTGTCAGAAGATTGAACAAGGGAACCAACGACAAGTATAGAGGTAAGATTCCTTTGATTTGTTTTAATTGTGATGGTATTGATCATTTTGCTAACAAATGTCCTCATAAGAAAAAGATAAATGATGAAGGTTACTCAAATAGCAACAAACATATAAAGGCAAAAGAACCACAAAGAAAGTTTTCAAGAAAATCTTATACACCAAAGAAGACATCTTATACACCAAAGAAGACATCTCATCATCAGATGAAGATGAAGTCAGTGACAGTGAGACATAAAGAGTTATATTCATGGCAGTAGAAGACACTTATAAAGAAGACTCCGAAGCAGAATATGAAGAGGCTGAAGTAGAATATGAAGAGGCAGAAGTTGACTACCGAGAAGAATTGTTGTGTGCCATAGAAGTTATCAGAAGAGAAAAGAAGAAAAACAAGAAACTACAAGTGAAACTAGACAAGAAATAAGACACTCAGGAACTAGAACAAATGATCACAAATTTGAAGGTTCAAATTGAAGAAGATAAAAGAATTGAAGAAGAACTCAAAGAACAAATAGAAGGAAGAGAGAGTATAATTAGAAATTTAGAAGTAGAAATTGTCACATTAAGAAAGGATCTTCAAAAGAAAAATATGCAGAACAACTCAAAAGTTTTGAATGACATTATCAGTAGTCAAAAACCTCATCATGACAAGTCTGGACTTGGATACAATCAGACAGAAAAGGGATCAAGCTCCAAAACAATAGAATAATAAACATATCCAAAAAAATATGCAGAAACAATCAAAGGGGATAGGAAGGTCTACAAATAAAATTATAGGGACACTCCTCCACCGAAAAGATTCATATTTCAAAATCAACGACCGACAAAAATAGATAGGCCTTAGGAAGAAGAAGGATTCATAAGAGTACCTCCTTTCAGAAGATTTTCAACTCCCAAGTATCAAACTATATTTTTTGGTTTACGTTATGCATGTAATAATTTTGGACATAAAGCTATGAATTGCAGAGCTAACAACAAGAACATAAACAAGTTTGAAATTCATACACAAAAGGGTTATCCAAGAAGGCCTAGTGAAACACATAGAAGAAGTTACAACAGGTTTGAATCTTTGAGCATTGACGTGGAATGCTACAAATGTAAACTTTGGACACATGGCCAAAGATTTCAGAATGAAAGTTCCTCGTAGAAAACCACAACAGAACAACTATAGTCACAGACATGAACCTCAGAAAAGGACATGGATAAGAAAGGAGAATCAATATAGCAATGAAGAATGCACACTCGCTCTACAAGCTAAGAAAAATAAACGTGGTTGGTATGTTGAAAGTGGTTGTTCAAAACACATGACAAGTGATAGAGACATGTTTCTTACATTAAGAAAGGAAAGATATGGATCAGTCTCCTTTGGAAATGATGATTCAACTAAAATCATTGGAAAAGACACAATTAGAATTGGGAACAAGAATACCAAGGAAAAAAATGTTCTACTAGTAGAAGATATGAAACATAATCTTCTAAGTGTGAGTCAAATGTGTAACCAAGGTCATAAAGTTACTTTCGATTCACAAAAGTGTGAGATAAGAAAAAAGGTTCAGGAAAATTGATTACAACAACTGCGAGAACTTCAAGCAACATATATGTATTAAGTGAAATTGGAAATGAAAAGTGTTGCCTAGGAAAGGAAGATGAAAGTTGGCTATTGCACAGAAGAATGGGTCACATACATTTTGATAACCTTGTCAAAGTCAACAAAATGGAATACGTTAGAGAAATTCCCCAGATCACGAAACCAACCGACACTTTATGCAAGCATTGTCAACAAGGAAAGAAAACAAAGACCAAGTTTAAATCAAAAGAATATTCAACGACAAGACCACTAGAAATTGTGCATACTGATTTAGTTGGACCAACTACAACAAATGGTTTAAAAGGTGAGAAATACTTTATGTTATTAGTTGATGATTATACAAGAATGTTTGCAGTTTTCTTTCTCAGGAATAAGTCAGAAGTTTTTGAAAACTTCAAGGTCTACAAGAAAATGGTTGAAAATGAAATTGATTCAAAAATAAAATGTGTGAGATCTGATAATGGAGGAGAGTTCACTTCAAAGGAATTTATGGACTACTGCATCAGGGATGGAATAAAAAGACAATTCTTTGTTGCTAGGACACCTCAACAGAATGGAGTTGTTGAAAGAAAGAACATGATAGTACAGGAAATGGCTCGAACAATGCTAATGGATTCCAAATTGACAGATATCTTTTAGACACAGGCAATTCATACAACAATTCACATTCAAATAGAGTAATGATCATAAAAAAAATTGACAAAACTCCCTACGAGTTATAGAAAGGAAGACCAACAAATGTGAAGCACTTCAGAGTTTTTGGAAGCAAATGCTACATCAAAAGAGAAGATGGCATAATGAGAAAGTTTGACTTTCATGTGGACAAAGGAGTACTTGTTGGTTACTCAAGTACAATGAAAGAATACAAGTGTGACAACCTGATATTGAAAAAAGTTGTGGAAAGCATCAACGTAACAATTGATGAAACAGGTAGACAAGAATTAAAGGAAGAAGAAACTGAATCAATGGAACAACTTTACGAAGAAGAAGCAAAAGATAAAAAAGAAGTAGAAGGGGAAGATGAAGAGGATCCAACAGAAGCGTAAGAGCAAGTTCAACAAGTGCCTCCAAAGATACCTAGCAGATGAGTACAAAAGGATCATCCTTCAGATCAGATTATCAGAAACAAAGATGCAAGAGTTGAGACTAGAAGAAGAATCCGTTCACCAGAACAAACACACCTAGCGCTCTCATCTACGATTGAACCAACCTGTTTTTAAGAGGCCATCAATGATGGATTTTGGAATAAGGCCATGGATGAAGAATTGGATCAAATTGAGAAAAATGACAATTGGGAATTGGTTCAAAGACCAAAGGATAAGAGTGTGATCGACATAAAGTGAGTATACAGGAATAAATTGAATGAATATGGACATGTTACAAGGAACAAAGCTAGATTGGTATGTAAAGGATATGCACAGGTTGAAGGAATCGACTTTGAAGAGACACTTTCCCCAGTTGCTAGAATGGAAGCAATCTGATTGCTCTTAGCTTATGCATGCTTCAAAAATATTAAAGTGTATCAGATGGATGTAAAATCAACTTTTCTGAATGGGGAACTTGAAGAAGAAGTCTACATTGAACAACCAGAAGGATTTCAGTTGTAAGAGAACACATATTATGTGTATAAATTAAATAAAACCTTGTATGGTCTAAAACAGGCTCCTAGAGCATGGTACTCTAGACTGGATAAATATCTACAATAGGAAGGGTTCAGAAAAGGAAGTGCATACAACAACCTCTACATCAAGGTAACTCAAGATAGTATTTTATTAATTGAAGTTTATGTTGATGATATTATTTTTGGAATTACTAATGACAGGTTAAGCCAGAAAATCGCAAAGGACATGCATAATGAATTTGAAATGTCATTACTTGGAGAACTATCCTTCTTTCTGGGTCTTCAGATACGTCAAAGAAACCAAGGAATTTTTATTTCTCAAACCAAGTATATCAGAGAAATGCTAAAGAGGTTCGAAATGGAAGATTGCAAACCGATTATCATTCCCATGCAAACCGGTTGCAAGTTGAGCAAAGATGATGATTCAAAGTCTACAGATCAGAGACAATATAGGTCAATGATTGGTAGCCTACTATATGTGACAACATCCAGACTAGATGTACTGCAGGAAGTTGGACAAGTGGCACGATTTCAAGCAGCACCAAAGGAATCCCATGTATTAGCAGTGAAGAGGATTTTCAGATATCTCAAAGGAAGAAAAAAGTTTGGATTATGGTATCAAAAAGGAAAGGATCTATCACTTATTTCCTACACAGATGCAGATTGGGCAGGTTGCATTGATGAACGATGAAGCATCAGTGGAGAAACGTTCTACTTGGGTGAGTGTTTAGTATCATGGCTAAGCAATAAACAATCATCAATATCTTTATCTACAACCGAGGCAAACTATATTACAACAACAACATGTTGTACATAGGTTCTATGGATGAAACAAACTCTGACAGATATAAAGGTTGAGTATGATGAACCCATTCCAATCTATTTTGATAATACAAGTGCCATCAATATCTCAAAGAATCCGGTGATGCACTCCAAGACAAAGCACATTCCAATCAAGTATCACTTTCTACGGGAACAGGTTGCAAAAAAAAACATCAAATTTAAATATGTGGGCACAAAAGAACAAGTGGCAGACATATTTACAAAACCGGTTCCATGAGAATCCTTTGAGTATCTTCGCCAGAGACTCGAAGTTATTTCTACTCCAAAATGATGCTTTTGAATACTTATCTTATATGTCCTAGATGTACAGGAGGAAGCACCATAAAGAGGAAAATTTAGGTTGGGAGATAAGATGAGCTAGTTAGGGGGAGCAGACCCAAATGGAAATATACCTTTTCCATTGATGACAAAGGGGGAGATATTTATCAGATGCAGAGGATAGAGGCATGGTTACATGGGGAGCGTTGGTCACAGAGATGTAGGCATGGTTCCAGGGGGAGCATGAGTGATATGATTTCAGTATTGCATCAGAGTGTTGTCATCAATGCCAAAGGGGGATATTGTTGATTAATTGGGTTGGTTGTCATTGATGTCAACTCTTGAAGAAAGTCTGGTAGCGAATTCTGGTAGCACAAAGGTTTGGGTAATGGATCCAAGTTTGTTTGATGTATAAGGGTATGAGTTTTGATATATTTGCAGGTAAAACTATTATATATGGATAGTACATTTCATGCCATTTTTGGTGGTATGTGGAATGTCGCATAACTCCTCACGGTTTGGGAGTTATGGCCTTACGAAGTTGGAGGACTCTCATATGTTGGCTTGAAGCCCCAAAGGTCAAAGAAGTCAAAGTGCTTGCAAAGAAGAAATTATTTAAATAATAAAGTGAAGTGACGAAGTCAAAGAGGATTATTTAAATAATAAAGTGAAGTGACAAAGTCAAATATGATTATTTAAATAATAAAGTGAAGTGACAAAGTCAAAGAGAATTATTTAAATAATAAAGTGAAGTGCAAAGTCAAGGAGGATTATTTAAATAATAAAGTAAATGGAGAACTTTCTAATTATGGAAAGTGGTTATAAGAAGGTTAACCCTAAAATGAGGAAAATGGGTTAAGTAGTCAAGTGGCTATTGGATATATGGACAAGTGGAAAA
>ML790261.1:576928-602809 GCA_009831015.1 Picea engelmannii | reverse complement strand
GTCTCTATTACCTCTATTATATACCAAGAGATATGGATGAATTACATCCCAATAATACATTTCAACAATACAACACAATACATCATTACATATTCCAACACTCCCCTATAATGATGACTAGGGAGAAGGAACACTTATGCAGGATGATGTAATTATAATAACTTCCAACACTTCCTACAAGAATAAGAAAGACAATACCTTCCAGGCTAACACTTATGAAGGAATATGCCATTACATCAACACTCCCCCTTGATGAAACCTTCTAGAATTTTCCATAAAATGAAAATAAGAACACACTTTGCCTCATGGATTTGATGAAGATAACAACCACTTCTCTCCGAATCATGAAATTGCACCCAAACCAAGTTGTACAATGAACTCTTGTAGAACACCACAATAGTGTATAGAAACCTCAAATTGCCAATACAATAAGACATGTGGCTATCAAATATCCATCACAACCAGAACTCAATGGATAGCTGAAAGAACTCTTGCAGAACGCCACAACATTGTACAAAAACCTCATATGGCCAATACAACAGAACATGTGGCAAGCATACAATTGTCCTAACGAAGCTTACATGTGCAATAAGACTACAATAGATTGTATTTTGAATAAAATAACCCCATATCTATACATCAAAATGTTTCCAACAGACAATCTTCACAACCAAAGAAATCTATTGAAGATTACATTGTGAATACAAGAACCAATGGTCTATCCATTGAAAAATGATCCCCACAGATAATCATCATGACTTTACAGTAGAAGACGACACTTCATTACATTACATTATTATTGGAATATGGTGATATGAAATAGAATTACATTACATTCCCCTTGATTACAAATTCAAACATCCCAGATAAAGTGGCAAATAATTTCAACTATGTTGTTGTCAAGGATAAGATGAAGAGAGGAATAATGAAAGAAGCCATTACAACTGCAATCAGATACTCAATAAAGTGAAAGAATAAGACACTTGCAAATGTCAAGAATCAATGATGAATGACAATTTCAATATGCATAGAAACTCAAGATATGAACAATTTTCATAACCAAGCTATCCCACAACTCTTCACAAAAAAACCATGTGGAGAAAGTGAAGAAAATAGAGAGATAATATTCACACAAAAAATTCTAAGAGTAAATTATATGATGATCATGATAAGCCCATAAAAATGGAAATTGATTTACACAACAAGGATCAACAACAACATATAAATAGAGAAAACAAATGAACAAAGTAAAACATGATATGACTGAAAAATCGAGCCATTAGGAAACTAAGCCTTAAGAATTGGATGGTTTGTTGTTGTCACCATGAGAAAGTAATAGAGATACATGCCCCTAAAAATGTAAAAAATATCTTCCACACATGTAGGTTAGTGACAAAAAACTAGGAACAAGATACAACCTCTGCAAAAATGATGAGAAAAACTAAGAAACAATAAACTAATGCAAAAATACAAGAAGCTAATGACAAGAAGTAAAGATGGAAAAAATGAATGTGCTTACCTTTGATGAATCCTAGAATAACTTACCCTATATTTGAGTAATCGACTTCCAAATACCCTGGTTGGGTTTTTATGCTCTCTCCTCTTCACTCCAGTAATGACAAAGAGTTTCTTTGGAATTGGTTTTCTTCATCGTTTTCCATATTCCAACATAAATCCACAAAGAATACATTTCAAAGAAGATGAGATCCACTTCATGCTTGAACTAGCACTACACTTTTCTTTCATGGATAAACACAAAGCGGTTGAAGGAGTATTTGCATGGATTTTCTCACTCAAACACACGTGTTTCCCTTCAAACCACAAAACATTGCTTCAACCACCATTTTTCATGAAAATAGATTGTTCTTGAATCCCACACACTCCCTCATGATTCCAATGTTATGTGCGACCACACAGAGGGTTTCTGTTTGAGAATAACATCTACCGTAGATTTAGTACTATATAAATTTTCTTAAATTCCAAAAAAACCTTGGATCACCCAAAAAATCCATGGATCTGTTGTTTAATTGATAGATTTGTTGTGTAAATGAGAGAGAGCCCACATATTTGTTGTGTAAATGAGAGAGATCCCACATATATGTTGTGTAAATGAGAGAGAATCCTTGATACACCAAGAAATCTTAAGAACACAGTTGTACAACCTGTGTGGAGGGTAAATGGACACCCAGAGAGAGGAAACAAATGCCAAGAATTCAAATTCTCCTTCCACCGGTCAAATTATCCCTCTTAAATTGCACATCGCCCCCCCCCCCAATAGGTAATATTTAGCAAACAACAGATGGATCTAAAGAGAAATTGAAGAAATCACTGCAAAAAGCCAGCCATACGGCTGATAGCTTCTCCCCACAATAGATCAATCACTCACACACACAAATCGACCTTCTATGATAGCTAAACAACCTCTGAAAAATGAAAATCACCCCTTAACACCTACAAAATGTCAAAAAAATGAGTCATACAACAAAAAAATGCAACCAATATGGTTTGTATGGTCTTTGATGGGAGAGTGGGTTGGATGTTTAGGTAGCTAGTGAAAACGCACCCAAAAAAATAGGTTTTATAAATACCAACCCTAAAAATTTACTGAAAAACTTTAGGTTTACCAAAAAATTAAAAATGACCTAGGCTAGGCTAGGAAAATTAATTAAAAAATGGGAAAACAATAGCTGAATACCCTGGTTGGGTTTTTATGCTCTCTCCTCTTCACTCCAGCAATGACAAAGAGTTTCTTTGGAATTGGTTTTCTTCATCGTTTTCCATATTCCAACATCAATTCACAACAAATACATTTCAAAGAAGATGAGAGCCACTTCATGCTTGAACTAGCACTACACTTTTCTTTCATGGATAAACACAAAGTGGTTGAAGGAGTATTTGCATGGCTTTTCTCACTCAAACACACATGTTTCCCTTCAAACCCCAAAACATTGCTTCAACCACCATTTTTCATGCAAATAGATTGTTCTTGAATCCCACACACTCCCTCATGATTCCAATGTTATGTGCGACCACACAGAGGGTTTCTGTTTGAGAACAACATCTACTGTAGATTTAGTACTGTATAAATTTTCTTAAATTACAAAAAACCCTTGGATCACCCAAAAACTCCATGGATCTGTTATTTAATTGATAGATTTGTTGTGTAAATGAGAGAGAGCACACATATTTGTTGTGTAAATGAGAGAGATCCCACATATATGTTGTGTAAATGAGAGAGAATCCTCAATACACCAAGAAACCTTAAGAACATAGTCATACAACCTGCGTGGAGGGTAAATGGACACCCAGAGAGAGGAAACAAATGCCAAGAAGTCAAATTCTCCTTCCACCAGTCAAATTATCCCTCTTAAATTGCAAATCTCCCCCCCCAATAGGTAAGATTTAGCAAACAACAGATGGATCTGAAGAGAAATTGAAGAAATCACTGCAAAAAGCCAGCCATACGGTTGATAAATTCTCCCCACAATAGATCAGTCACTCTCACACACAAATCGACCTTCTATGATAGCTAAACAACCTATGAAAAATGCAAATCACCCCCTAACAGCTACAAAATGTCAAAAAAATGAGTCATACAACAAAATAATGCAATCGGTATGGTTTGTATGGTCTCTGATGGGAGATTGGGTTGGACGTTTAGGTAGCTATTGAAAACGCACCTAAAAAAATAGGTTAGATAAATACCAACCCTAAAAATTTACCGAAAAACTTTAGGTTTACCAAAAAATTAAAAATGACCTAGGCTAGGCTAGGAAAATTAATTTAAAAATGTGAAAACAATAGCCGATTTTGACGAACCAATAGTTGATCTTGGTTGAAAGCTAGATTCCGGAGACAATGGTGAGATCATATTTTTTTTTAAATGCACATAAATGTGAGAAATATGAAAAATAAGGGTTATGGTTTTGAAAAAAAAAATCAATCCTGTAGAAAAATGCCCAGATCTAAAGAGAAGCCTTAATGGCTACTAGAACTGATGGCAAAACTGAAAAAATAAGGAGAGCCCAAGTAAATATGAAGAAAATTTTGTTATAAAAAAAAATTACTAGAGGAGGTAGAGCATAGTAACCTGCTCTGATACCATGTTAGAATATTGAGACATATGAATAAACATACAACAATACAAAACAAAAGAACATTACTAGTCTAGCCTCCTATCCATACAACATCATATAATCACAATAAGAAAGAGACAAGAGAAAAAAGGAGAGTACACCATATATACGCGATAAAACCAAAAAATGGGGAAACATCCATGGGAAGGTATTATCTTCTTTATTATTCAGAAATATCCAATCTTACACTTGAGAGCACCTCCCACACATCACACTCCATCTTCACATCATGACAATGTTCTTATGTTGTGTCTCTCATGGGTATCTCTTACCTCTCTTATATACCAAGAGATATGGAGGAATTACATCCCAATAGTACATTTGAACAATACCACATAAGGAATAATTACATATTCCAACAACCAAGTTGTATAGATTTGAAAACTTTGGGTCATCATCTTTTCCATCATTTTTTTTGCTCATAGTAATGACTTGAAAAAATTATGGCATGACTGATTTAGTCATCTAAACTATTTCTCATTGCAACAAATCTATAATCAAAATTTGGTGGTTGGTCTTCCTCCAGTTTCTTGCAGAGATAATGTTTTTTTCGACTATGTTTTTCAAAAATATCATCGGAACAGTTTTGACAAACATACCTCTTGTCATGCCTCAACCTCCATGCAACTTGTTCATAGATATTTATGTGGTCTGCTTCCTTCTCCTTCTTTCTCTAGGTTCAAGTACTCCATAACTTTCATTGGTTCCTTCTCCAGACACACTTGGGGTTTTTTACCCCCTTAGGGGTGAATTGTTTTTGGATACCCTAGCAAGGGCGTCATGTTGCTTCTTGCATGAGGTGTCATGATCATCTTCATCAGATATAGATGAGTTCCTCTTGATCTCCACCAGATACATGATCATGCTAGCTTCGTTGTGGCATAACTCACTTTCATCCCCGCTCCTCAAATGACGGATGCATTGTGGCATGCTATAGTATGGTTCCAATTCACTTCATTTGACATTGCATGTATCAATATCTATGTGGACATGGTGATATAACTTCTTATATCATCGTAAAGTGGTAAACACCTAACAATTATCTAATGTCACTTCATAACATTACATGGTTTTATTACTTGCCTCATAGTACCTTGGGGAACATGTTTTAAGTGTGTCATTTCTCAGGTTAACCTATACTATTGGGTACCTAACCATGCTAGCTATTTTCCACTGTCCTAGTATCATTCCACTCCATCCACATACTATTTCATCCCGGTCATGTATGATTTCTCAAAGATCAAAAGGAAAGGCCAAATTAAATCCTAAATCTATAAAGCCACTAAAGCGAAGGGTGAAATTAAATCTTAAATCTATAAAGCCACTAAAGCGAAGGGTGAAGAGCTAAAGTCAAAATCCAAATATAAAGTTTGAGTAATACCCTCTTGCTATGAGGCCAATTCCCCTAGTCCCTAGTTTGTATATGAATATCTAAATAAAAGGTACTTGTTAAATATATTGAACATTTAAAGAAAAAGACTTAAATGGGTAGTAAGAAATAGTGCCGAGGATGGTAATTCAATGCTAAGCTCCCTCTAGAAGGCTATTATGTGTAAAAATCCTAGCCAGATACATATAGATGAATGAATACATGAATAATAATACCTGCACATGTCTAATACTTTTAGGGTCATCACATGAACTCATTCACGCTTCCCTTTCATAATTATTACTCATTATTTCCTATATTTCACCTAGAAACTTAGGAAATATGGGTTGTCCTAAAGCTTGATGCATGTATAAGGGTCAATGTTTTTCCCCTTGGTAAGACTTAGGAAAGTATTAAGACTAACCCCCTTTGTTATGTTGTGCTAAGAGAGATCATTGGGTGCTATCAATTAATGGCTTGCTAGGAGGCTAGACCCATCACTTCAAGTGTGTATTATGCATTGGGATACGTGTAACTTGCCTCAAGAGACGTGACACTAGATTGGGATCCATGATGTTGCATTCATGTCTGTGTACTCATATATGAACATATCTATAGACATATTGGATCTATGACATTTTCCATGTGATTTATGTATAACATCGAGATATTTGTCACTGCATTAGGATCCATGATAGTGCATTGAGCCATGACATGGATGCCATTTCATCACACATGCCACATTGACCATTTATATGCATCCTCCTTTCTTAGTTGGAAATTGCATGCATGCTTATGTATTACTTACTCCCATTGGACCACACGTGGGGGCATTTAATGCATTATAGAGAGTGATTACACATTATGGAGGTGAGTAAACTTGATGACTTGGACCCTACGATGATGTGGCACCATTACTTGATGATTATTTGAGGAAAACTCATCTAGAGGAGCCCACAAGTTCCTATATTATTGACCTTTGACTTGGATGGCTCACATGTGTGAGGGTTTTGAGGAGGTTATTCTATATGTGGACTATTCCTCCATTTGAGGAAGCTTGTTAGAGAATGTTGGAGCTATTGGAATATTTGACTTGACTGTGGACCATTCCCTTGGACATGGGCATCACTTTTGAGGGCTACACCTCTCTTAGCTTCTATTTTTGTCCACACGTGTGGCTTCTTCATTGTGTTTTGACCTCTTATAGAAGGATGTTTCATCTTTTGAGGATATTATGGAATGCACTTTATTATTTGTTGTATTTTCCCATGGTTTTATCAAGCTAATGGTTTTGGAGCTCATGGTTTTGAACTAGCACATGGTTTTGTATTATATTTGAGGAGGAGCTTCACCTATAAAAGAAGAGGACTCCTCTATTTCAAATTTTTGGAGATTAATGAGAAGTTTGTCTTAAGAGTTATTTTGAGTATCTATCTATTTCTTTGTGAATGTCTAGTTATTGTTCAAGGTTTATATAATCACTCTTGAAGGTTTGGTTGAAGAAAAAGGCTACTCCAAGGCCATATAAGGGTGAAATGATCCACTTGGAAGGGTCCTCAAGCCAAGTTATCTAACCTTCCTCCTTTTGATCATTAAATTGTTTATTCATGCATTAAGGTAGGACATCCCATGGCTCTATCCTTTTGCTTGTCCAACCTTTGAGTTAACCTTGCTAGTACCAGGAAAATTTTCTTCATGGACTGATCCTCCCATCCTACCTTGAAGGGAACCTTATAACCCTAGGTAGATCTTGAGGGGAAATCCTATGAGTGCCTTCAACACTACCTCGTCTTAAACCCTAGTCTTCACTTGGATGTGAAGTAGTGATCCCATAATCCCTCCAAGGCACCAGTCTTTTCATTTGTCTTCAACCACCCTAAAAATAAAATAAAAACATTTGTTTCCCTTTTTTTTTATTAAACTTAAATTTCATATATCTTTCCTAGTAAATTATAACCCATGCTTTTATTTGGATTTCTAACTTGTTAACATTTGGTTTATTAAGGGTTTAGAACTAGCTGATTTCTTTCTAATCTTCCCTAAAAGGTAAAACACTAAGGAAACATTTTCATAATCAGTTTCAGACCTAATTTATGTCTCCTTGCATCCCTAATAGCCCTGTTTGAAATATCTCTTTGATGCCATGAGTGTTTTTTACTGCTTGTTGTCCAAAGGTATGCAATTTCTCTAAAATTCCTTGCATAGATTCAAGGCTTATCCATTTCTTTGTAAGGTCATTACAATTTATTTTTGTCTCAAACTTCCCTAGAAACTAAACCATCTCCCAACTTCTTCAATGAATTGATTCTTACTTTGATCGTTGCCTCATTGTCACTAGTTATATCCCTGTCATCCTACTGTCAAAATCTGCAGGATATATTAGAGAGCATGTGTGTTCCTTGGTTGATGTCCTAGACATCATTTTACTGTCTCTTTGTATGGCTACGTGGTTAAAGGTATTCCCATCTTAAATTACTCCCAATGACCATACTAGAGTGCAAAACATTTCTTATTCTTTGTTGTATGGTAGGATGTTTTTTTTATAATGATACATGGTGAGGGTTTTCATAGTAGTGATCAACATTTTATGCTATATTTGGTGTGATATGATGTAAGTTTTAAAAAATTTACATTAATTTAATGCACACACAGATTATTAACAAAGAAAAGAAAACACTTTCAATCACACATATGCATAGAGATTTACCCTGGAAACCCAACTGGGAAAACCAACAACCTGTTTTAGAGATGCACCTCTAATTCTATTCATAATACAACTTCATTGTTTACAATACATTATATAGGATCCCAAGACATTCAAAAAACCCCTAATCCATTGACTTGAATTAGATTACAACCTTAATTCCTTAATTGGAATTAAGAAACCATGGGATGAAATACTATCCACCAAAGGTGAAAGACCGCCTAAAAATTTGGCGAATAACCCCCCCCCGCCCCTTAAAAAAAAATCCGAGGCTTTGCCTATGAAACCCATAATAGGGGGACCCAAATCATGCAAATAATATAACACATACCCAACATATGAGAGGCATTGTTTACATAATACCTTGATCAAAACTTTGTATTGCATCTTTATGACATATATATACATGTGTTGATGATGTATTCACATACTTTGTAATTTGAATTTGAATTTTATACTAGAGTTTTGTTACAACAATGGCATATGTTTTGGTTCATGGTATACATGTGTTGATTGAATGGTTTGAATGTTTATAAAACTTGTTACAAGGTTGTTATTGTCATAATGATATATTGACACTTAAATCATTTCATGTACACTTGTTGATGCTCCATCACTTGCACTCATAAAGTTAGTTGATCCTTTAAATGATAATTCTCATAAATATGCTTTGTGAATGAAAACATATTATGTACCATTGCAAGTTGTACATTGAACACTTTACATTATAATTGGTTAATGATAATGAACGATGCATTGACGCCATAGATTGGTTATTCTTGCAAGCATGTGTCATACTTCAAGTATTTATGTTATCTTCTCTCGTATGTTTTCAGCCATTTTTTAGGAGAATTCAACCAAGTGAAACTAAGCCTTTGTTCTCACCCATCCTAATTGCAACAATAGGACTTAGTTTTACCACTTATGAAAACCATCCTTAGGTTCGAAACCCTATCCTAGACGAGTAGAGGCAAGGTTGTTGAGGTGATAGTGGCCTACTTTCCTATCTATTTCCCCAAGATCTCCCTCGCATGGTGAGACTTTCCCTTGGTGAGATTTTTAGAAGTAACAGTTTTATTTATTAAAACTTAAGAGTGAAGGTTTTTTACATGTTTGTGGCCTATAAAGCCCTTGTATAAAAACAATAAGGACAACAACTAGTATAGAGGTTAAGAACAGATAATGGAGGAAAATATGTTAACAACAAATTCATGACTTACTGCACTACACACCACATTCAAATGCAACATATTATTCCATATACACCACAACAAAAAGGTGTTTCTGAGAGAAAGAATCAAACATTAAAGGAAATGACAAATTGTACGATCTAATCTAAGGGATTAAGTCTTGATTTTTGTGTGCAAGACATTATTTGTGCCAATTACATAGTCAATCACACTCCCACAAAGGATTTAAAATATATATAACCAGAAGAACCATGGAGTAAAACTAAACCATATGTAAGCCACTTCCACTTGTTTAGTAGTGAAGCATGGGCTCACATTCCTTATGAGAAAAGGAAAGCATTATAGCCTAAAAGTGAGAAGCACATTTTTGTTGGATATTTTGAAGATGTAAAAGGTTATATACTTCTTCAACCTCATTCCAATGAAAATATTATTAGGACAGATGTTAATTTTGATGAAAGACTCTCATACTACAAGCCTAATTCAATGTTTTTTCCATCTTCAACCTACAAGCCTTCTTTGACATATGTGCCATATTCTCTTCCCAAATTTTTTGTTAATGATCCTACTTTGCTTTCTTATTTATATGATGAAGTGAGGATGAAAATCCAGCTCCACTTACTCACCTTCTTTAGTTGGTTCCATTGAACATGAACCTGCACCAACAACACAACTTCCCAAATGGGTCCGTACAACACAAGAAATAGTTGGTGATATTGTTGGTGATCCTAGAGATCAACATTATACACATTCATAGTTATAGAGAGCCTCTTCTCTTTTGTCTCAAGTCTCAGAGACTCATGATACATAAACATTGGAGAAGCTTTTGGCCATCTAGATTGGGACACAATAATGAATGAAGAATACCATTCCTTAATAACAAACAATACTTGGGATCTTGTACCTCTTCCAAATGGAAAAAAATAATTTCATATGTAAATGGGTGTATAGAAATAAGTATACATTAGATGGAAGTGTTGAAATAAATAAGGCTAGGTTATTTGCGAAAGGATTTTCTCAAGTTGAATGGATTGAATATAATGAAACATTCCTCCATATAGCCAAAATGAATTCCATCTGACTTGTTTGAGTCCTTGCCAACTCACATAAATGGAAGGTCCATCAAATGGATGTTAAATTTGTTGGGTATGTGTTATATTCTTTGCAAGATTGGTCCCATGTACTTTACACTGATATGGGAGCAAGGGGGTGGGGGGGGGATGGGGTCCCTCGGAAAAATGGCAGTTTTTTGCAATTTTTGGTACATGGTTTTCGTCAATGGTTTTCTAATTTTGATTAAGGAATTAGGGTTGTTTACTAATCTGGGACAATGGATTAGGGGTTTAGATGCTGCATGATACTATATGTATATTATATTTTAAATAATAAAGACGATGATGAATAAAATATTATATATGTGGATCTAAACAGGTTGTTGGTTTTACCGGTTTGGGTTTCCAGGGTAAAATATTTGTGTAATGTGTGTGAGTGGCATTGTATCTTTTCTATTTTTGTTAAGAATATGTTTGCAATAATTAATTGTACAAGTTTAAAATCTAGATTTGATATTAGATCTATTATTGTCTTGAGGGGTACACCTTTGTGGCTAAGGTTTTGGCTCAGGTCTGTGATAAACCTTGTTACAGTGGGAGATCTACGGTATCAATTCTTCAGGTGAAAAGAAATGGCAAGAATTTTGAAAATAGAGATCGATAAATTTAATGGGTAAAGTTTTGAGTTGTGGAAGCTCAATATGGAAAATCTATTGGTGGAAAAAGATCAATGGATCATTATGGTTCCAGGTATTGCACCTACAGGAACATCAACAAAAGACTAGAAAAATTTGGATTGGAAGGCGAAGAGCACAATCCGGTTGTGTATCTCAGACTCAACATTACTAGATTTGTTAGGGGAAGCTACAATAAAGGCATTATGGGATAAGTTATTATATGTTGATATTAAGATTTATGAAGAATATAAGTGTATAATTTTATTGTGCTCTTTACTAGACTCGTGGGATAGTTTGTTTGTGGTCATAAGTAGTAATACAACTACTTTAAGTTTCGATGATGTGGTCTCATCCTTGTTGTTGGAGGAGATGAGACCGAAGAACATGGAATGATAAAGCACCGATGCATTATTTGAAAGAGGACTCTCCTAGGAAAGAAATAGATCTAAGTCCTCAGGTGGGAGATGTAAATCTTTCGAAAAATTTGTAAAGATATGTTGGAGATGTGAAAAATAAGGGCACTACAAGAAGCAATGTAGATCCAAAAGTGTTGAGAGAGGAAAGAGATATGAAGATGCTCGTTGTAAAGAAGAGAAAACCTCCATGGAAGAAGGAGGGGATATATACTTGGCTTTTTCAAACACACATGTAGATCATGAGGCATGGCTAGTTGACTTAGGTGCATCCCTTCATATGACTCCTCACAGGGAGTGGTTTTGTGTGTATGAAAGGTATGATGGAGGTGATGTTTTCCTAGGTGATCACTCAAAAACCAAAATCATAAGACAAGGAAAATTCAAGTTGAATCTCATGGATGGAAGTATCAAAAGAATCCTTGGTGTTCTGCACATCCTAGGATTGACTAGAAATTTGATTTATGTAGGAAAAATGGATGATGCAAGGGTAAAAACAGTGTTTGGGAAAGAAACATGCAAGATGGTTTGAGGAGAAATGGTGTTTTTAAAGGGAGTTTGGTTTGGAACTCTGTGTAATATGAAAGGAAGAACTATTATTGATGGGTGTAATAGTTCCATTATTCCTAAGATTGGAGCTGAAAGAAAAAACTCCTACAATTTCTGGAGAAAAGGATATGTTGTGGCATCAAATACTGGGGGATATTGGAGAGAAAGGCATTCAGCTACTACATGGTAAACGTATGGTTGAAGGTATGTCTAATTTCTCTCTCGATTTTTATTTCTGTGAACATTGTGTATATGGGAATCAAAATCAGGTAATATTCCCCTCTGGTGCAACGAGGACAGAGGGAATTTTACAATTGGTGCACAGTGATGTGTTTGGACCCGTGCCAGTTCCATCACTGGAAAAATATGTGTACCATGTCTCATTTATATATGAATTATCAAGGAATACATGGATATATTTCCTCGAAAATAAATCTGAAGTCTTTGACAGGTTTAAACATTTTAAGGATCTTATGGAGAATCAAACAGATAAAAAAAATAAGGTGTTGAGGATGGATAATGGTGGAGAATTCCACGTAAATGGATTCGAAGAATTTTGTAACATCAATGTAGAATAATAATCCATATACACATTAGTATAATGGATTTATAGAAAGGATGAACAAGACTTTGATGGAAAAATCAAGGTGCATACTCAATGGTGTTGGGTTAGGACAATAATTCTTGGCAGAGGAAGTAGGTACTGCATGTTACATGGTCAATCGATCACCCTCATCAATTTTGGATGAAAAGAGTTCACAAAAGGTATGGACTAGTAAGAAACCCTCTCTGACACATATCAGGTTATTTGGCTTCGATTCCTATGTTCATGTTCCAAAGGAAAGAAGGATTAAGCTAGATAAAAAGGCTGAAAAGTGTATATTTATAAGGTATAAAGATGGTCTGAAAGGTTATAAGATTTGGAACCTAGAAACTAAAAAGGTAGTGTATAGCGTGTATATTTTGACCTTGTACAATTATTTACTACAAACATATTTTTTTATAAAAGAACAGAAAATATACAATGACAAATACACACATTACACAGAGATTTTTCCCTTGGAAACCCAAACTGAGAAAACCAACATATTCTATATTCATCATGTAATACATTGTTTACAATACAATATACATATAGGATCTTGTAGCATCCAAAAACCTAATCCAATAACCTATATTAGTCAACAACCCTAATTCCTTAACCAAAAATAGAAAACCATCGGCAAAAACCATGTTCCGAAAAACTGCCCAAAAAAGGACACAAAAAAATGCCAATTTTTTTTTGGGGGGCGCTACCCCCAGACAATGGGGATCACACTTATCTGCAACCCCCTGTGACCCCCCGAGAAAGGGGGTGCTCCACCCCTTTCTAACCCATAGCCATGAAAATAATATAACACATACCCGACATTCTCCCACTTGTTGTTTTCTTTGCATACAAGGGGTTACAATGTTACATAGTCAACAATCCAGGGTAGCAATGCCCATAGATCCTCTACACCAAGAGAACTTCTCAGTGCTCACAAATTTTGTTAATGAATCTGAAACATTCTTCAAATTGTCCACCTTCATCAACAACACCTTCTTTTCTTCAACCATGTCTCTTACAAAGTGACATTGAACATCAATATGCTTTGTCTTTGAATGACAAGTTGGGTTCTTCGCTAGAAAAATTATACTCTGATTGTCACAATCTATCCTTACAGCTTGTTGTACCAACCCAATACCTGAATACAATCTTTGTAACCATAATTCTTCCTTTCTTTCATGATTGGATGGCATGTACTCATCTTTTGTAGTTGAAAGTGCCACTACAAACTGTCTTTTGCTCATCCAACTGATTGATCCTCCAAACAGGTTAAACACATACCTGCTTGTATATATTCTATGATCCATATATCCATCCCAATATTCATCCACAAATCCATGTATGTCTAACACTCTATCCAAACATGGTCTTCCTTAGTAGCACAATCAATAACTAGTAGTGCCACGCAAATACCTGAAAACTTTCTTTACTGTTGTCCAATGCTCCTTCTTTGGTTTTGACATATACCTGCTCAAAACTCCCACTACATGTGCAATGTCCAGACTATTACAGACCATTTCTTACATCAAACTATTAACCACACTCGCATATGGAACACGAGACATGTCCTCCTCCTCTTCCCATGTCTTGGGACACTGATCCACATATAACTTTACACCTACATGAATAGGGACCTTGACCGGTTTACATTCCTATGTATTAAACCTTTGCAATATTGTCTCGACATATTTTCTCCAATTTAACCATAGCTTCATGTTTTTCCAATCTCTTTTAATTTCCATGCCCAAAATTAAATTTGCAGCACCATGATCCTTCATGTCAAATTCAAAGGACAACTGAGTTTTCACATCCTAGATAATATCCTTGTTGTTTCCTATCAACAACATGTCATCCACATACAAGACCAAATAAATCAAATGATCACTAATTAATTTGAAATATACACAATGATCCTCTTTGCTTCTTGTGAAGCCAAGTCCCAACATATAAGTATCAAATTTTTTATACCATATCTTTGGTGATTGTTTTAAACCATACAAGGACTTTTTCAGCTTGCATACCATCGCCTTCTTTCCCTTCACAACAAAGCCTTCTGGATGCTTCATGTAGAATTCTTCTTCCAGATACCCATGTAGGAATGTTGTCTTCACATCCATCTATTCTACTTCAAAATAAAATGAAACAACAAAATATAACAAAAATCTAATATAGGTTAACTTGGCAACATGAGAAAAAATCTCACCAAAATCAATTGCCTCAACCTGGGAATAACCCCTTTCTACTAACCGAGCTTTGTATTTCTCCACTTTTCCTTCTGTATTCAAATTCTTTTTAAATACCCATTTGTTTCCAATGAGATTTCTTCTAGTCAACAACTCCACTAGATCCCAAGCCTCATTCTTATCCAAGGCTGCCATTTCTTCAACCATGGACTTTTTCCATCCTCTAAATCCACTGCCTCCCTAACAGTTCTAGGATCATCATCAATAATAGACAAAGAAATTTTTTAATGGAAATCAGGTGGAGTATATATTTCTGGTAGCATTTTTTCTCAAACAGATATCCTCAATACTGGAGTATGAGGATCTTCTTCTTCTGATTCATGTTCTTTTGGAGAGTCTGATTCATCATCCTTTAACTCAAAATATTTCTTCTCTAGCTCTTCCTTACTTGGTAGGACTTCCTATTTAACAACATCTTTCATTTTTCTAAATACCACATATCGACTATACACAACCTTCTTTTTTTTCTGGGTTCCAAATCTTATAACCTTTGAGACCATCTTTATAGCCAATAAAGATACACTTTTCATCCTTCTTGTCTAGCTTACTTCTATTTTCCTTTGGAACATTAACATAGGCCTCATAACCAAATACCTTGAGATATGTGAGAGAGGGTTTCTTACCTTTCCATACCTCATGTGGAGTCTTTTCATCCAGTGTTGATGAGGGTGATTGATTGACTAGGTAACATGCAGTACCCACTGCCTCTGCCCATAATTCTTGTCTTAACCCAACACCACTGAGCATGCACCTTGCTTTTTCCATCAACGTCATGTTCAACCTTTATGAAACTCCATTCTATTGAGGTGTATATGGAGTATTCTTATGCCTTTATATACCCCATTTCTTACATAACTCTGCAAATTTATTCCCACAGAACTCTCCACCATTATCCATTCTCAAGACCTTAATTATTTTCTCTTTTTGATTCTCAACAAGAGCCTTAAACTCTTTAAACCTGCCAAAGAATTCATATTTATTCTTGAGAAAATATATCCAAGTATTCCTCGAGAATCCATCTATAAATGAGACATAGTACTCATATTTTCCCAATGATGGAACTAACACAGTTCCAAACACATCACTGTGCACTAGTTAGAAAATTCATTCCGCCCTCGTTGCACCAGAGGGGAATCTTACTCGATTATGCTTCTCATATACACAATGATCACATAAATCAAAATCCAGAGAGTAGTTATACATACCTTCAACCATACCTTTACCATGTAGTAGTCGAAAACCCTTCTCTCCTATATTCCCCAATCTTTGATGCCACAACATAACCTTTTCTCCAAAGATTGTAGGAGTTTTTTCTTCTTCAATGCCAATATCAGGAACAATGGAACTATTACACCCATCACTAATATTTGTTCCTTGCAACTTATAAAGAGTTCCAATATGAACTCCTTTCAGCAACACCATTGCCCCTAAAACCATCCTGCAGGTTTCTTTTTCAAATACTGTTTTTACCCCTGCATCGTCCATTTTCTTACATAAATCAAATTTCTGGCCAATCCTAGGATTTGCAGAACACCAGACAGTGTTCTAATCCTTCCATTTATAAGCCTCAACTCGAATTTGCCTCGTCCTATGATTTTTGATATCAAGTCATCGCCTAGGAAAACATTACCTCCATCATACCTTTCATATTCAGAAAATCACTCCCTGTGGGGAGTCATATGAAAGGATGCACTTGAGTCAACTAGCCATGCCTCATGATATGCATGTGTGCTTGAAGAAGCCAATTACACATCTCCTCCTTCTTCCTTGGAGGTGTTTTCTTTTGTATAAGGAGAACCTTCGAATCCCTTCACTCTCTCAACGCTTTTGGATCTACATTGCTTCTTGAAGTGCCCTTATTTTCCACATCTCCAACATACCTTTACAAACTTTCTGGGAGATTTAGATCTACCCTTAGATTTAGAACTCCCACTTGAGGACTTAGATCTATTTCTTTATTGGGAGCATCCTCTTGCAAATAATGCATATGTGCTTGATACTTCCATGTTATTCTGTCTCATATCCTCTTACAACAAAGATGAGACGACATCATCGAAACTCAAGGTAGTTGTATTACTACCTATGGCCACAACTAGACTATCCCACGAGTCTGGTAAATACCATAGTAAACCGATACACTTATCTTCATATGAAATTTAAATCTCAACAGATAATAACTAACTTACCACAATATTGAAGGTGTTCACATGCTTTGTCACTGAGTCTCCATCTCTCATCCTCAAGTTATACATCTTCTTTTGTAGGAACAAATTATTTACCAGGGACTTAGACTGATACAAATTCCCCAACTTATCCCATAACTCCTTGGTTGTAGCTTCCCCTGACACATTCAATAATATTGAATCTAAGATACACAATTAGATTGTGCTCTTTGCCTTCTTATCCAACTTTTTCCAGACATCTATTGAAGTTCATGTAGGTATAGTATCTGGATCCACCATGATCCACTGATCTCTATCTACCAACAGATCTTCCATCTTGAGTTTCCACAACTAAAAAAATTTTCCATTAAATTTCTCGATCTCTATTTTCGAATTGCTCACCATTTCTTTTCACCTAAAGAACCAATACCATAGATCTCCCACTGTAACAAGGCTTATCACAGTCTCAAGCCAAACCTATGACCACAAAGGCATCCCCCTAAAGCCAATAATTTCTCTGATACCAAATGTAGATTTTAACCTTGTACAATTATTTACTGTAGACATATTTTCAATAAAAGAACTGAAAAGATACAATGGAAAATACACACATTACACAAAGATTTTTTCCCTGGAAACCCAAAATGGAAAAACCAACATATTCTATATACATCATGTCATACATTGTTTACAATACAATATACATATAGGATCTCGTAGCATCCAAAACCCTAATCCAATAACTCGGATTAGTCAACAACTCTAATTCCTTAACTGAAAATAGAAAACCATCGGCGAAAACCATGCAAAGAATATAACACATACCTAACATAGCTGAGATGTGGTATTTAGGGAAATCAAAGATGTTGTCAAACAAGAAGTCCTATTAAAGGAGGAAGAACTAGAGAAAATATAGTTTGAATTGAAGGAAAATGAATTAGACTCTACAGAAGAAAAATAATCAGAAGAAAATACCCTCATACTCAAGTATTGAGGAGATCGATTGGGGAAAGAAGACAACCAGAAAGGTATACTCCACTGGGTTTATGTTAAAAAATTTCTTTCTATATAATTATTGATGATGACCCTAGAACTATTAGGGAGGCAGTGGATTCAAAGGATGGAAACTCTAGAAAAAGAACATGGTTGAAGAAATGGCAGCCTTGGACAAGAATGGGGCTTGGGATCTAGTGGAGTTTCTGACTAGAAGAAAACCCATTGGTAGTAAATGGGTGTTTAAGAAGAAGTTGAATGCATAAGGAAAAGTGGAGAAATACAAAGCTCAGTTAGTAGCAAAAGGTTATTCTCAAGTAGAGGGAATTGAATTTGGTGAAATTTTTTATCCTGTTTCCAAGTTAACTTCTATTAGATTTCTTTTATTTGTTGTTGCTATGTTTGATTTTGAAGTAGAACAAATGGATGTGAAGACAACATTACTACATGGGGATATGGAAGAAAAAATATACATGAAACAACTAGAAGGATTTGTTGTGAAGGGAAAGAAAGAGCTAGTATGCAGGTTGAAAAAGTCCATGTATGGGTTAAAGAAATCACCAAGGATGTGGTATGAAAAAATTGACACTTACATATTGGGACTTGGCTTCACAAGGAGCAAAGTGAATCATTGTGTGTATTTCAAATTAATCGGTGATCATCTCATTTATTTGGTATTGTATGTGGATGATATGTTGTTGATAGGAAACAACAAGGAGATTATCCAGGATGTGAAAACTCAGTTGTCCTCTAAATTTGACATGAATGATCTTTGTGCTACAAATTTCATTTTGAGAATGGAAATTAAAAGACATTAGGAAAACTTGAAACTCTAGTTAAATCAGAAGAAATATATTGAGACAATGTTTTAGAGGTTTAATATGCGGGAATGTAAACCAGTCAGGGTTCCTATTCCTTTAGGTGTAAATTTATATGCGGATCAGTTTCTGAAGACACATGGAGAGGAAGAGGACATGTCTCATGTTTAGTATGCTAGTGCAGTTGGCAATTTGATGTATGCAATGGTTTGTAATAGAGCGAACATTGCATATGTAGTGGGAGTTTTGAGAAGGTATATGTCAAAACCAGGGAAGGAGAATTGGGCAATAGTAAATAGGGTTTTCGGGTATTTGTGTGGCACTACTAGTTATGAATTTTGCTAACAAGGAAGACCGGGATTGGAAAAAGTGTTGGACATACATGGGTTTTTTTTATGTAGAATAGGATGGAGATATGGATCATAGAAGATCTGCAAGAGGGTATGTGTTTAACCTGTTTGGAGGAGCAATCGGTTGAATGAGAAAAAGATAGGTTGTAGTGGTACTCTCAACTCTATAAGCTAAATGCATGGCAACCACTCATGCAAGAAAGGAAGCAGTATGGTTACAGATATTGTGTTCAGTTATTGGTTTGGTACAACAAGATGTAACGATATATTATGACAGACATAGTGCAATCTTCCTAGTGAAGAACCCTACTTATCATTCAAAGACAAAGCACATTGATGTTCAGTATCACTTTGTGAGAGACATGGTTGAAGACAAGAAAGTGTTGTTCATTAAGGTGGACACTTTGGATAATGTTGCAAATTCATTAAAAAAATATGTGAGCACTGAGAAGTTCTCTCGGTGTAGAGGATCTATGGACATTTCTTCCTTGGATTGTTGACTATGTAATCTTGTAACCCCCTGTATGCAAAGAAAACAAGAAGTGGGAGAACGTTGGGTATGTGTTATATTATTTGCAAGATTGGTCCCATGTATTGTACATTAATGTGGGAGTAAAGAGGGATGGGGGTTGGCATCCCCCTATAAGGGGATTTGGGGGTGGAGCCCCCTGAAAAAAAAAAAAAAAATTGGCGGTTTTTTGAGTCTGTTTTTGGCAGTTTTTCAGTACATAGTTTTCGTCAATGGTTTTCTAATTCCGGTTAAGGAATTAAGGTTGTTGAATATTCTGGGTCAATGGATTAGGGGTTTATATGAAACGGGATCCTATATTTATTTTTTATTGTAAACAATGAAGAAGATGATGAATACAATATTAGAGGTGCATCTCTAAACAAGTTGTTGGTTTTCCCGGTTTGGGTTTCCAGGGTAAAATATATGCATAATGTGTGTGAGTGTCATTGTATATTTTCTATTTTTATTAAGAATAGGTTTGTAGTAATTAATTGTACAAGGTTAAAATCTACAAAATCCACCTTCTTGCATGGGGATTTGAAAGACTCATACCTTCTTGGCCTCCTATCTATGTTCAAAATTATTCCATCCTTGTTTGTTGCTTTAAGAAATCTCTCTATGGTCTTAATCAAGCTCCTTAGACATGGTATGCTAAAATGGATATATTTTTTCTTAACATCAGATTTTTTAGATGTCACTCTAAACCCAATGTCTATATCAATAAATTCAGTAACTATCTCATAGTACTTGTCCTTTATGTTGATGAACATATTCTCATTGGTAGTGAACCCAAACTTTTATACCATGTGAAATCATCCTTAAGAAGAAATTTGAAATGACAGGCTTGGGTAGTTTGCATTATTTCCTTGGCCTCCAAGTGTTGCAAACTAAGGAAGAATTTCACTTTACCAGTCTAAGTATGCATGTGACCTTATTCACCTCTTTCACATGGAATATTGTAAACCAACCCAATATCCCTTCCAATCTAGAGTCAAACTTGCTTCCACTATTACTACGCCCAAAGTATATGCCACTTTGTACTATAATTTAGTTGGTAGAATTTTATATTTGACTCATACCAGTCTTCATACTTCCTTTGTTGTTGATCTTGTTTCCCAGTATATACAAACACCACATGAGCTCCATTGGAAAGTTGCAAGATGGATGCTTTGGTATATCCATGGTTCATTTTAGTTTGGGATACATTACAGTTCAAGGGGGACTCATTTGTTGGTTGGTTTCACTAATTATGATTGGGATAGGGACCCAGATGATTGGAATTATACTACAGATTATGTTTAGAGCCTTAGTTCTAGAACTGTCACTTTGGATTGTAAGAAATAATAATCTCTTGCTCTTTCTTTAGCAGAAGAAAAGAATCGAGAAACAATTAATGCAAGTCAAGAAGCCTTATGTCTTTGATAGATTCTTTCAGAGTTTGGATTCTAGCAACAACATCTTACCACACTCCAGTGTGAAAATCATAGTGCCATCAAGCTCGCCAAAGATCCAGTTCAACATCAACATAGAAAACACATTGATATACACATACACTTAATTAGAAAGCTTATTCAAGATAACATTCTTGAAGTTTTATTTTTCCCTATAGATGATCAAGTTACAAACATTTTCACAAAATATCTTATAAAAGCAAATTTTCCAAACTTTGATCTATGATAGGAGTTTAGAAAGTTGTCATTAAGGGGGGGTAGCCTCTAATGCTTCATTCCTTCTCCTATTGTGTCACCTTTGTAAGTCCTTCAATTCTATCCCAAGTTGTTCTTACGTGGGGGATGTTAAGATATTTAGACAGTTAGGAGTTAGTTAAGATAAACTTGGGATATGAGACCTAAATGGTAACAAATATATGTTCTATCTAAAAATGTTGTTCATAGACAAAAATTGGAGCGTCGTTGCAGCCTGTGAACCCTAGTTCGCTGCTAAAACCCTTTTTTCTCGTCGCCTCTCTGCCTGCCTCAATGGCCTCTCTAGATCTGGATCCCCCTCTGGATTTCGAAGACAATGTTGCATCCTTCAATTCTTTAGTAGGATTCTTATAAAACCCCCCAACTCATCCAACGCATTCCCAGTTCATGAAGAAACTGGATCAAATTCCAGAAGTGGCCATTCCATGCGCCGCTGCTCGAAGAAAAGCTCTCTATTTTGCCTACAGAGCGCTCGTCGGTCAATTCATGGGGTTATGGTCATCTCCTCAACAAATAGATCTTTGGATTGAGTGAAACTGACATCTTCTGATACAAGGGCGTATGAATCACTTTTTATGTGGTAAGGGTTTCTATATTTTTTACTTTGAATATAAAGAGGATAGAGATCTCATCTTTAGGAATGACCCTTACTTCTTCATCCCTAGAGGTTTATACTTAAACAAATGGACACCAGATTTTGATCCAGATAATGATATTCCCTCAACCATCCTAGTTTGGGTGTGGCTTCTGTACTTACCCTTTCATAGTGGGGGGGATGAAGTTTTAAAAATCATTGGGGAAATTCATTGATAGAGTTGAACCCAAGTCCAATATGTACTCTTGTGAAAGGATCTATGTGGAGGTCGATCTGGAAAAGAGACTTCCAGAAGCAATAAAATTAATGTTGGTTGATTGGACCTACTTTCAAAAGCTGGACTATGAACAATTCTCGTTCAAATGCAAGAGTTGTCATGAATATGACCATTTTTCCAGAAAATGTCGGAATAATAAACAAACTCAGGAAACAGATGCTTCGCAACAGAAATAAGGATGGAATCATGTAAGGAAAAAAGTTAATACTGAAAAAGGGGTTGGTTCCATCCTTGGTTCATCAGGGTCTGCTCCCAAAGAAGGAACCTCTCGTTAGAACCCTCTAGTAACTGAAAAACCTCCTCCAAAGAAAATCACCCCCTCTCCTTCCACTATCATTCCCCCCTCCCCTTCCTGAAACTCTTTCTAAATTTTGGGCGAACCCTCTTCTAGAAAATCTCTTCCATTCGATCTAGTGTTGGAACCTTCGGCCCTTTCTTCCTCTACAACTCTAGAAATAATAACTGAAGATTCAGGTGAAGCGGAAAGTTTTCATGAAGTCAATCAAGAAGAGGATCCTCAAGAACTCAGGGAAAATTCATCCCATGAGCTCCTCCCTTTGAAAACACAGTCAAATCAAGAAATGGAAGAAGGGGAACTCCATTTGGAAAAGCCTAGAAAGTCCGAGCATAGATCTAACAAAGAAGTCAGAGAAGAGGTGACGTCAAAATAGAAGGCCCAAGGTAAACAATAATCCATAAAAATCTCAATGAACACCTCAAACCACGGAGGAGGAAATAAAGGTTCATATCTCTCGGCCCCTGGTAGTCAGGCCTCTTCCACTCCTCGTCAATGAATTTTCTCTCTTGGAATTGCAAGGGATTTGGTAATATATCCAAAGTTGAAGCCCTAAAATATATTATTGTTAAAGCCAAACCCTATGTAATTCTCCTCCAGGAGACAAAAATGGAGGAATCATTTGTATTAGAAACAACAAAAAAATTCTTCAAAAACTACAGTGGAGTGGTTGTAAGTTCACACGACACCTCCGGTGGAATTTCCACTCTTTGGGATGAACAGATCTAGAAACTTGAGGTAACACAAACCACTCAACATTGGCTTCTCGGATTTCTTAAAAATAAAGAATCGAACAATCTTGTTTTAGTCATCAATTTCTATATGCCTAATATCTATGCTGATAAATTAATTTGTTGGAACTCCCTATCTGCACTCAAAATATATATGGATCTCATACATGCATAATCGGGGGTGACTTCAACACGCACCTTAACTCAGGTGAAAAAAAGGAGGAAGTATAGTTAGAGACCTTTTCTCTGAAAAACTCTATGATCTAATTTCAGATTGGGACCTCCAAGATATTAAACCAAATAAAGGGAAATACACTTGGAACAATAGGCGCTTCGTTCTTAGCCACATAACTACCCGCCTGGACCATTTCCTTATCAATAGAATTTTTCTCCTCTCCTCCTTATATATCTCCTCCCTCAGTCTCCGTTCATCCATTTTTTATCATAAGCCTATCTCTTTGATTTTCAGTAAACCTCAGAACTTTGGTCCCCTTCCCTTCCATTTTAACCCCCTTTGGATCGATAATCCCTCTGTTCCCCCTCTCATTCAACAAGTTTGGTCCTCCCCCTCTTCTAGGTCTCCTAATTACATCTAGGAAAGCAAGCTAAAAGAAGTAAAACTATCTCTCAAAGAATGGGTGAAATCCTCCTTCACTCATTTGCATCAAGAAATAATTTAGAAGATCGATATCCTTTCAGGTATCCAACAGAGAATAGAAGAAGAATAAGTCACTGAAACACTTCTGACACAAGAAAAAGAAGCTTATCAACAACTTCACTCCTCTATGCACAGGGAACAAGAGAATTGGAGACTGAAGTCGAGAAGTCTATGGTTAAAAGAAGGGGACTCAAACACTTCCTTCTTCCACAAGCAAGCTCAAAATAGGAGGAAGAAAAATGCAGTTACAAGTATCCTTTAAAACTATGGGAAACAAATGGATAGCTTCAAACAAGTCAAGGAAGTAGCTTCACAACACTTTGAGTTAATTTTTCTACAACCTAATGAAGAATGATCAGAGGAAGACACACAAGCATTGATCAATAATATCCCAGGCCTCATCTTTGAACATGAAAACACCCAACTGGTGAAGGAGATATCATACGAGGAAATCGTCAAAGTGGTGTGGGAAATGGACCTAGACAAAGCCCCAGATCCCGACGGCTTCCCAATTAGGTTTTATCACCATTTTTTGTCCATTATAAAGCGAGATCTCAAAAAAATGTTGAATTATACTCTGCAAAAACAAAAATTGGGAGGCGCCACAAAGTCAACCTTCTTATCCTACATTCCTAAAGAAAAATATCCTTCGAACTTCTCCCTCTTTCGACCAATTTCCCTTTGCAATTCTTCTTACAAAATCCTCACAAAAATCATAGGAAACCTCCTAAAATCTTTGCTCTCCAAGATTATTGCAGAAAATTAGGGAGGCTTTCTAAAAAAAAAACATATTACAGACAATATAGTACTAGTACAGGAAGCAATCCATTCCAACAGGAGAAACAAAGACCCAAGAATGGTTATCAAACTAGATATGGAAAACATCTTTGACTATGTCAAACACTCTTTTATGTTCTTAGTTATTAAAGCCTATGGGTTTTCAGATGCTTTTATCAATTGGATCAAGGCTTTCATTAGTTCTCCTTGGATAACCCCCATGTTTAATGGTCATCCCTCCTGTTTATTCAAATACCAGAGGCCTAATACAAGGTTTCCCTCTTTCCCCCTACCTATATATCCTTTTAGTTGATTTCCTCAATAGGAAATTGGAAGAAGAAAGAAGGATTGGTAGGATTCCTGGTTTACTTATATCTCGAGGGGTGAAGGAATTAAATCACTCCCAATTTGTTGATGACACTCTTCTCTTGGGATTGGCTACTAAAATCATCGCCAAACGTTTTCAAAAAGTTAGACTCCTTTCTCTCTGCTTCTGGAGATAAACTGAACATTTCTAAATGCAAAATCTATGGTTGGAATGTTCCGGGACATATCAGAGATCACATCTCCAAAATATTCATATTTTACTTCATTATCACTTGGAATCATTTCAAATATCTAGGAATGCCTATTTTTCTAAAATCATATGGTTCTTTTCCCTGGTAGGACATCATTGACAAAATTATCTCATGGATCCAAAGATGGGGGGAATGTTGCCTTAACCCAGCTGTAAAAATGGTGCTCCTTAAGTCTGTTCTCTCCTCTCTATCCATCTATCAATGATCTGTTCTACTTTCCCCCAAAGGTATTCTTCAAAAACATTCCATAGCTCTATGAAGTTTCCTTTGGGCTGGGGGGGGGAATTAACACAAATAAATTCCATCTTCTCAAATGGAAACTTGTTTTCCAACCTTTCAACAAAGGAGGTTTAGCCATTAGAGACTCAATTCTAATGAACTCATCTCTAGGAGAAAAAATTGTCTGGAATCTTATCTCTGGGCCTCCATAATGGTGGAAATATTCTCTTGTTGCAAAATATTTCAATTCGTCAAGAGTCCGCTACTTGGATGCTCGCCCCCCCCCCCC
>ML790261.1:517314-540172 GCA_009831015.1 Picea engelmannii | reverse complement strand
TATATATATATATATATATTGACCTTGTTGTTAGAGCTTGACATTGTTATTTAGCACAAGTAAACAACCTATTACACAGGAAAATAGAAAGTTGTCATAGAAATTACAACACTCCAAAAAATTATTCTTAGCCC
Organism: Picea engelmannii; assembly: GCA_009831015.1. Taxonomy (NCBI): domain Eukaryota; kingdom Viridiplantae; phylum Streptophyta; class Pinopsida; order Pinales; family Pinaceae; genus Picea; species Picea engelmannii. Next base: position 540,038 of record ML790261.1, on the reverse strand, counting down.
CTAAATCATCCTAGAAATCATCACAAGGTAATGAGAGATTTAATTTTCTAAGTTTAATAACATCCCAAACATGTTTTTTTATCATGGATATAAAAACCTATTATATGTGTGATTGGAGTCACCAAATTCAATTATTTTCACCTAGCTCATTTATACCTTGTCTAGTTCACTTTCTAGGAAATTTTAGGCTTGTTTCTCGACTTATTTGAGTGGGAACAACTTCTTGTTCACCTATTTTCATTTATTGTTTGTAATTTCTAGCCATATAAAATGATAAGGCTATAAGTTTCAAAGGCTAATTTTCACCCATCCTTGCTTAAACATTTTACTTGACTAATTGATTTAGACGTGGTTAACCTCAAGAACTGGTTTAGACCAATATTTAGAGAGTATAAGAGTCTTAAAAACTTGATGTCCACTCTTTTGAGTTTTTTTGCCTACAAATCACGGGGCTCATCATCCCCTTACCCTACACATGTTCACCACTCTTTAACCGTTTTGGCCCTTGAGGGAATTGAGGGAGGATAATACCATGATGGGTGGTCTTAAGAGGCATCCATGTAAGTCTCGTTGTTCCTTGAGATGTTCCTACCTAAGGAACAATGCCTAGTCACTCTATGGAGTTAAATTGACCTCCTTTCTTTACGCTATTCTAAAATAATTCAGTGGCTAGAGGGAGTATCCCTCAAATAAATTTCTTTGAATAAATATTTCTCTAATCAACTTGAAGAACCAAAATATTTTCCAATAAACTCAAAATAATCAAATTTGAGAGGAAAATATTTAGATAATTATAGAAGAAGCTTTAAAAACAAAGATAAATAAGTATTGGTAGATTTTCAAGTGCATTGAATGTACCATATTCTCAGTCAACCAATTATCTAATGCATTGATGGAAAGATAAAAGAATTTCCGTGAAAACAAATTTCTTTGAAATAACAATGCTCAAGAAAATTACTAAATCAAAGAGTGCATATATCCAAGTAAATCAAAGAATTCATATCTCAAATATAGTCAGATGAAAGAAAGTGTATTGGACATATATTTAAATGAATCCAATAGTTGCAAGTGGTTATAAACATTCAATGTAACTTCAACACAGAACACGATTTATATTCACATTAAAGATAATACACTATTAAATAATGTGTATTATATTCATGAATGCAAATACATTCCCAAACTCATATTTTTAAAACCAACAACATATAATGAAAGAAATAACTTGTATTAAATGCATGATATTGTCGATATATTTTATCCACAATAATAACAAAGAGAAATATTGAGATTAAATATCTGAAGATATTCTTGATTTAAAAAATTTGAAAGTTCTTAAATGTTGATAACCTAAAAGAAAATAAAAGAAAAATTAGAATAAATACATAATAAGATCACAAAAAACTAGTTGTTTGAGGTATGAATCCTAGGAAACTACAAAAAAAAAATATCAAATAAGTCTTTGCTCAAAACATTCAATTGCATTATTCTCAAAGTGACTAATTCATTAAAAAAATTTGGTTCCTCATATTTGGTTTCTTTCTTGTTTTTATATTCTTCAAACCCTAACCATTCTTCGAATATAATTGTATTTTCTAAAAATAGGGAAGAGTGGGTTTTTGAATATCACTAGGGATATAGATCATTTCTCCCTCATCACGTGCCAAGAATATCTACGAAACCTCTGCCTTGTCACATGATTTTTTTTCTTTCTTTAATTTCTCCCTCACCTACGTGGGTTTGATGATGTGGAAGAAATATGGGACACATGGAGGTAGGGCCATTGATGGATATTTTCTTCAAATCCTGTTGGGTATGTGTTATATTCTTTGCAAGATTGGTCGCATGTACTATACACTAATATGGGAGTAAGGGGGAGCTCGTTGCCCCCCCCCCCCTGGTAAAAGGGTTTAGGTGTGGAGCCCCTAAAAAAATGGCGACTTTTTGCATCTATTTTTAACAGTTTTTTGGCACATAGTTTTTGTCGATGGTTTTCTAATTCCAATTAAGGAATTAGGGATTTTGAATAATTCGAGTCAATGGATTAGAGGTTTTATATGTCATGATATTCTATATATATTGTATTGTAAACCATGAAGAAGTATGATGAATAAAGAATTAGAGGTGCAACTCTAAACAGGTTGTTGGTTTTCTCAGTTTGGGTTTCCAAGGTAAAATATATGTGTAGAGTGTGTGTGTGTGTGTGTGTGTGTGTGTGTGTGTGTGTGTGTGTGTGTGTGTGTGTGTGTGTGTGATTGTATCTTTAATGTTTTTATTAAGAATATGTTTGCAATAATTAATTGTACAAGGTTAAAATCTACAAAGCCTCGATATTTTATACCACTCATTTCCTTTGAGATATTTGGATTCAACCATTTTTCTTGTAGCAATATCTAATTATGAAAAGAGATCAAAGGAAGTAGGTGGTAGAATCTAATGTATATCAACAATATTATTAAGAATCTAAAATCAATAAATAGGTTATCAAAAATTAATTGTCCCTTAAGAGGACTAGTAACATATCTAACTTATTCAAAATGATTCCTTAGCTTGATTAATTCTTCACTATGTATTTCAAGACTGTAAAACCAATTATCACTCATCCATGGAGAAGGAAATCCTAATTTAATTAAAGGATTCAACTTCTCTTTGAAATATTGACCATGTTGACTTATTGAATTGAACTGAATTTGTTTTGTTTTGTCAATATTAAGTCTCTTTTTGTATGAACCTCACTATTTTTCATTATTATAGAGGTTCGATCATTGACACCCATCACAATCAACTTATAATGAGTTCTACCATTCACCAACTTATCACTTCTCCTAGAACTTGTTCCTTATCTCCTAGTTGAGTCCATCCTTTACTTATTTCAATTCAAACTCTTTGTGCCTATTAGCACTCCGTAAATCCATTCGGTTGATAAACAGACGACGAAGGTAACTTTTTCAACCAACTTTGAAACCCGAAACTAGTCTTTCAGATCTGGAGAGGGCTCTCTTGGAAATGACGTGGTCTCCGTGCAGGATATGACTTTGAAAACAATGGCTAGATTTAACACCTATGATATAATGGGTCCTGGTTATATTGGCGCAAGAAGGTAAGACTTGGGCTATGGGGTTGATATGAGGAAGAGACGGGACAAATGACTCAGTGACTAGACTCGAGAGGATAAGGCTAGGTGAGCAACAACCTTCAGTGTAAAAACGTAATGTGTGGCGGGAGAAATTATAGGAATTAACTTAGGAGCATTGTTGTGGACGAATTCAGAGTTATCTTTAGTGGAAAATGTTTTGTCTAAGTGACGTGAACAAGGGGCATTGTACAGTGAATCCATAGGTTCGATAATTTGTTCTGAAATAGACAGAAAGAGATATGAAATAAAGATAACAGGAAAGCACATACACAAATAAAGAAGCACAATACATCCAATTGTTACAACTAGAATCTTTTCATCAAGTCACAGGACCTTTGCATTAAATTCTGGTCAAAACTTCAGATTACATCCAATAGCTATCATCTACCAAATTTTCCAACCAACCTGACTTACATCGAAAAGATGAAATATATCAATGAGGGTGTCTCTTGGGCTACCCTGCTTCCTAACCACTAACCCTTAGAACTAGGAAAACTAAACAACATGCACTGGAGACTCTTCGCATAGTGTTTTCCAAAAATAGACAATAATCACGCCTTTTTACTTATGACTGTTCACAGTTTCACCATGGGATCTGATCGTCAATCAGGATTTGGCATGGAGAAAAGATGTGTCGATGTGTTCCTTTGAGCAAGTGTCCTGACGAACAGGTGTCTGTCAGGAGCTTGATGTCTGTAAATAATGGCTTCGATTTCTGTGATGTGATCATTTGCTGAGAGCTGGGTGTAGTAAGAAGTTGTTAGATCGTCGTGGTCTTTATCAAAATGGTAGCGTGCTTCAAAGAAACATATCATTCAAAACTGCCAAGATTTGTCTCATCCTTAGCAGGTACAGAGACGAGTGCCAACTAAACTTGTTTTTCCTGCATGCTGGCGAGAGCTACGTAGGCTTCTTTCTCGGTCGTTTCACATTCTATGGAATGTTTCGCATGACTTTCTTTCGTCAGTCTCTGTGCTTCTCGCAGTTCTACAATGGTTTCTTATGCCTCTCTGAGCTTCCTTTTCAACCATTCCACATTCCCTTTGTGACCCTGGATTATGGACGTTTCTGTAGCCTTTGTCGCTAGTTGTTGCCTTAATTCCATGTTTTCCTGATAGAGTTCGACGATGGCCATATTTGCTTCCTTAAGTTGTTGAGATGACACTTGTTCATTCGCTCCTATGATATCTGCTCTCCTTGTTCTGCTCCTTTCTTTTCGGCTCGATTCCCCAGTAGCTTCTAGCCGGATGGCGCGTCTGAGTCGTTCTTCAACCATCAATATGATGCATGGTTCTTCTGAAATTCAAGCTTCCATGATCTCCTAGTTTTTCCTCGACCTGCCCCTCCTCCGAGGAATTTGTTGTTGGGTAGAGAGGGCTCTTATTGTCTTCCCCTCCTATGTGAATCCCTTCGTTTTAGATTTTTCATGATTTGATATGGTCTTCTCTGCAGGTAAAAGAATAGGTCCTTTTACATCTTTGGGAATGCCTGCTGCAGGTGAGTATGAATCGCAATCCCCTTGGGGCTCGGAACTTACAATTTTTCTTCTTTGTGCTCCTCTCCTTGTGCTTTGAGAGGTCACCATGGCATGACCAAGGTGAACTCTTCGCGCAGTGTATCCAACAAACGCACATGAGGGAAGGTTCTGATCACGCTGGACTGGCAAGGGAAATTGTCAATAGAGTCTAGGCTTGGTTCTACGAATGGAGAGAATGTCGAGCATCCAAGATTTATAACAAATTGGACAGGAGAGGAAATCATGTTGGAGGACAATGAATTCATGGCGACGAGATGTTCTAAGTCAAGTTGCAAGTTTTCTATGGAAAATCCCCACATGTAGGATATAGGGGATAAGGTTTGTTGGTCATGCATGATACGAACGCTATGATTTTTCATTCCCTCGATCTCCATGATGAACTGATAATAAATGTTGTACTTGTCAATGCGACCTCTATTAACCAATTGACTCGACCCGGGGCACGTAGAGATTGGTTTCTTGACAAGACTCGAATTTCTTGGAAAATACATACCCATACCTCTTATACAAGTTTTGAATCTGACATCCCTTCCCATTTCCAAGGGCCAACCAGACACTTGTTGACTTCAAACTCACAGTGTTATGTACCTGACTTCACATGTTCGGGCACATGGTTCATAACGTGCCTTTAAAACCGACTCTAAATTAGAAAGAAAAATGGTGGTGCTAACAATTGGCTCCAATGGGGATGTTATCCTCCCTGTGAGGTAGAAAATAACAGTAGACCATGTGCCTGACCATTGGGATTTATTTGACCTCTAGACACTGGGAAAAACAAACTAAACCTATTGACGCAACTTCTAAGACTTCAGGATAAACTTAGGGCCTTCACTTCGGGCTTCAATTTTCTACTGACCTACAGACTCGATGCAAAATAAAATGACTATTTACAATGGAAAATGACTTAAACAAATTTTATTTCATCAGGTAATGTTTTAGGAACCTGCCATTTATAGGGCCCCAATAAAAAATTTCACCATCTAATCCTTCTAGAAAATAAGCATTTTTTCCGCTATGATCACAAATTTTGAACGAACCTATCCAAAGGTGGTCGAACTTTGCATGCTTCCCTTTACCTTCATTTCTTGTGTCCCATCTCAAAACTATGTCTCCCAACCAAAAATATTATGGCTTAGAACGCTTATCAAAAGATTTATTTATCTTTTCATGATGGAGTTGTGACTGATTATGCACCTGCTCTCTTTCCTTATGCGTGTGAATTAGCTGATTAATCCTCCTCTGCACAGCATTTGGCTCGACCTCCTGCTCTTGCAATAGCTTCCTGACGAGCGGTCCCAGTGAAGTAGGGAAAATTGCGTCCGCACCGTAAATGATATGGAAAGGCGACATTGATATAGATTTCGTGGTGGTGACCCGGTCTTCCCACAGCACGTAGATAAGCTTTTTATGCCAAGCTCTCTTGTTTTCTTGCAGAAGTCTTTTAATAATCCTGGTCATGCTCTTATTCAAGGATTTTTCTAACCTATTTCCTTGTGGATAGTACGTCGTGGAATGCCCCAGGGTTATGTTATAATCCTGGAAAAATTTATCCATCTTCTTAGACTTGAATGTGGCTACATTATCTGTAACGATCTTAATGGGACACCCAAACCTCGACAAAATGTTCGTCTCTAGGAATTGGATAATGACTGCGTTGGTATCTTGTTTCGTGGGGATCGCCTCTTCCCATTTCGTGAAATAGTCAGTGGCTGTGAGTATCCACTTGTTATATGCAAAGGATGGCAGGTTTATCTCTCCTATGAAATCTAGAACCCACTGCATAAAAGGTGCTTCGACTGAGATCGGCTTTAGCGACAGGGGCTGTAGTTTTCTTCTTCCATCGAAAATCTAACATTTGTGGCAGTTGGAGACCTCCTTAGATACGTCAGCGAAAATTGTAGGCCAGTAATAGCCTGTCCTCAGGATTTTGTGCGTGGTGGTATTTCAATAGTGGTGTCCTCCACAGTCACCTTTGTGAAATTCTTGTATGGCCCGCTTCACGTCATCTTTCAGTAAAAAGCTCAACAATATTCCCCCGAGATCTTTCCAGTAGAGTGAGTTGTCCAAGATGTAGAACTTAACCACTTTGAGCTTGAGAAATTTGGCCTTAGTCTTACTCATGCCCAGAGGGGCCTAGAGATTCTCCAACACATAGATGATGTCTGTGTACCATGGCAATTCGATCAATTGTTGAGGCGCCTGCAAAGTTTTTTTTTTCTTGGGGTCATTCCGACAGATCAACGATTAAATTCATTCCTACAGCGTCGCAGTATAACTGTACCATCAAATTTGTGAGACCCTAACCTTTGATCAGCTTTGTAGGCTTGATTTCAAGGTCGTATTCTAACATGGCCACTATCCACTTGCCTTTCCTTCCTTCCGGGTCAGGTTGAGTCAAAATATCCTTTACTGAACTGCTGGGTACACAAGCGACAACATGGGATTTTAGTATGTATGTCCTAAATTCTTTCAAATATTTTACTAAGGCATACACCTCCTTTTCCATTATGTCATACCTTAGTGGAGCGTTGCGCAGCTTCCGACTGAAATAGGCTATGGGTTTTTCGAAATCATGTTCGTCTTTCTGTAGCAGCATGTTGGCAATAGTGTGTTCTGAGGTGAATGAAAACAAGAGGAAATCTTTCGTAAAATCCAGGCTAGCTAGTACAGGAGATTTTGTTAGCACCAATTTGATATCCTCAAAATAATTCTTTGCCTCCGGGTTCCACTTGATCTCATTTCCCTTCCAAAGCATGCAAGTTATGTGTTTTATGATTTCCACCAGGTTTGGGATGAATCTCCTCAAAAAATTCACCTTTCCCAAGAAAGATTATATCTCCTTTTTACTGCACGAGGTGTCAATCTTCAAGATCCCTTCAACCCTGCTAGGGTCTATATTAATGTCCTCTTTGGAAATTATGTGCCCTAACAACTTTCCTTCTTCTACCGCAAAGTGAGACTACTTTGGATTCAATGATATGCCAAATTTTATGCACTTCCGAAAAAATCTCTTCAGCTGCTCGAGATGTTGTTTGTTGGAGGTAGAGTACACAGTAATGTCATCCAGATAAATCACGATGAAATTTTCCCTTCCATCAACAAACACAATGTCCATGGCCCTCTGAAAAGTGGCTCCAGCGTTCATCAGGTTGAAAGGCATCTTGGCATACATGAACGTTCCCCATGGAGTTGTGAAAGCCGTTTTCTCTTTGTCGTCCAGGTGGACCATGATCTGATTATATCCTAAGATCTCGTCTAGCATAGACATCTTCTGGGACCCCACCACCTTTTGCAGGATGTATTCCATTTTAGGAAGGGGATAGTGGTCCATGAGAGACACTTTATATAAATTTTGGAAGTTCACACACAGTCTTATCTTGCCACTTTTCTTTCTTACAGGTACCAGATTAGCTACCCATTTCGAGAACCTCAAAGAAACAATGATTTTAGCATCGAAAACCTTTTTTACCTCTTTCTCGACCAATGGAAGTAACAAGCGATTTATCCATCTCAGCTTCTGTTTGAAAGGTTTGTGATCTTCCTTGAGAGGGATAACATGTTGGATCACTTTCATGTCATACACTTTCAGGTCATCGTAGCTCCATGTGAAGACGTCCAGGAAATAATTCATGAGCTTTACATAGTCCTTCTTGACCTCTGGACTGAGTGTCTTGGATAATTTTACCATCTTCGGGTTCTCCTCAGTCCCGATGTTGCAGTCTTCCACGTCCTCTTCACTTGCAGCGATCCTGGGGTTCTCAGCCACAACATTCTTGTCAAACAACTTTTCCAGTGGCACCAACCCCTTTGGAATAATATTATTTTTCAATTGTATTATGTCCCTTCCTGCAATCTGGTTTTGGAAAGGATCGTCATTACCGTGCGCATTTGCGCTCTCATCTTCGTCACCACAACATTCCTCATTAATGTTTGTATTAGCGAACTTGTCTCTCATAAGGAGGAATCTTTCCACCTGTTTGTCATCATCGAACACTTGCTAGTGTTTGATATTATCAGGCACTGTCGACCTGTGCCTGACCTCGATTTCATACTTTTTGTCTGGGAAGATGGGGATCTTAAAAACTGAGGTCGAGGTGGCCAACGCATCAGCGATCTGATTTTGTTCTCTGGGGATAGCAAATAGGTCATATTTTGAGAATCCTTCGAGGAGGTCCAAAGCCAAATTCTTGTACGCTCTCATCCTAGGCTGTTTGGTCTGATATACACCCTTTACATGATTTATGATCAGCTCGGAATCCCCGCGCATTGCTATCTTATTCACGCCCCAATTCTTTCAGTACTTGTAAGCCCAAGATTAGTGCTTCATTCTTATATGAGCACAACATCATTCTTGCTTCAGGGGGGCTCACCCACACGTTGGCCCCAGCTCCTTATTTACTGATTGCACCGTCAAAACTCATGTTCCACACCCTATTTTTCGCATGGTATTTTGGGTCGGCGCATTATGTTGTTTCCCACACGGTCTCCTCGTCAGCTGTTACAATGGTTGTCGACTCTTCTTCTTCGAAATTCAGGTCATTGTAGAATATAGAAGACCCCACCTCGGTGTCGATGGCGTATATGGGATGATTGTGTGGCTGCGTCTTGCTTCTTACCATGTACTTCAACAACACTTCTATGTACAGCCTTCTGTCATGGCCAAAAACAGGGATACTGGCGTATGACATATCCATCTGCAACATGCCTTTCAACTTCACAACCCATGACCTCAAGAGAAGCATGCCAAATTTTGGGGGTATGTCTACGAGGACCACGTCCATGACCATGTTATTAGCGAGTATTTGAGCCAACAATAAAACTAGGTCCTTGATAAGGCCCAAACACTTGAATTTCCTCGAATCAAAAGAGAAAAGGTCTTTGTATGGCCTGGTGACATCCAAACCTAGTTCATCCATGATCACCTTCGGCATGAGGTTGTGCGACGCGCCGAAATCCAACATAGCGTTATGCAGGTTCATGTCATGGATCTTCATACTGACGTAGAAAGCAGGACGTCTTCCATATCACTTGTCTCTTCAACACATAGACCAAAACGGATGGTCGGGTGATCATCGTGAATATTCATAGTATCGGGGGTCCCCCCCATTTTTAGCATTTTAATGATTTGTTCCTGATACTCACCCTTTCTAATAAGATCATTGAACGGGATAGAGATTTTTATTTTGTCCATCTCGTGTTCAAAATTGAAAGGGGGACAAGTTTTCTCTACCTCTTTTTTGCTCGCCTCCCGACCTATCTCCGGGGCTTTCTTGGGGACCTCCTCCTTCGACTTATCTTTCTCTGTCGCGTCTTTGGTCACGTTGTATGACCTTGTTCATCTTGTGGAAGGAGTGTCCATTGGAGGCTTCCTTATGGGGTTCATTTGTTGCGACTCGGTAGGCATGTCCTTGCTCCGAAGGTTATACTTCTTCTAGAACTGCATGATGGTGTTTTGATATCCTTTCCTGAACTCTTTTGTATCCCAAGACATCGCATCATCTGTTTCGAGCATCATATCATCGTCAACCTCTGGCATGAAGTCTTCGTTCCTACTCATATATGGATCATGCTTGCTCTTCGTCAGGAACACGTGCGGATTTTGGTCATCGCAACAATGCATCTGGTCATCGAAAGTCTAGTCGAAATCCTCTTCCACGTAGTTGTTCTGGAAAGGAGGTCTTGTTTGTTGGTCACCTTGATCCCTTTTCTCTTTCTGTTCCCTCTGTCTGATATGAGGGATTTGACCTCTTCTGAGGTTCTGATTTTTGGGAGGTGGGTCATTCTGTTCTCAGGCAATAGGTTTGTTTCCCATGGACATTCTCTCCATCAACTTCTCCATGGTCTTCATCATCATGTCGAATTTATCGTCATAGGATCATGATGTCGATGGTTGTGTATCTCCTTGGGGTCTCTTATCGCCTTGGTTGAACCTTGGTTTTGTTTTTCCAGAAGCCATCATGTTTACTTCGACTTCGACAGCATTGCTCATTATAGAATCTAGATTCGTTGATCTCCTTTCTCTTAACAATAGGGAGAAATCATTTTCGAAGGAATCAGTGTACCACAACTGCGCAACACTAGGGGGCGGCTTGACTTCTACAGGGATCGATTTGTACACCTTCAAAAAGCGGGCCGAGAAATCATGCACCGTCTCTTCCAGTGTTTTCTTCATGTTATTGTATTGTGTCAACAGCTGCAAAGGGTTTTTCTTGTCTCCCCATTTATCTAGGAACGACATCTCAAATGCGGCAAAGTCCCAAATGCTAGCGGGCGGGAGGGCTTTCAACCATTTTCTTACATCTCTCGAGAGGCTTTGTGTGAACAACCTCATTTTTTCATCTACATAGTCCACCTCCTCCAGGTCAATGAAATCATTAAACCAATCCATGTGCCTCTGAACGGAAACATTTCCCTCAGCATTGTAGAGCCTGATCCTCTGGCCATAATTTTGAGGCAAGTCATGCAATTGGGCAGGCAGGATGAGGGGAGCAAATTAGGCAGCCATATCCCTAAGAGGATTCAGATTCTGAGGGATATTATTTGATACTAGGGCTTGAAATTTCTATGGATCGAAAACAGTCTCGTCCAAACTAGTCTCTGACTTCGACCGGAACAGAGTTTACTCAAAGAATGCGTCAAACTCAAGGTCATCAATGCTCTGTGCGTTGTCTTTAGGAAATTACATGATTATTTCCAGGTAGTAGAACGGGTCTGGTGCTTTCTCTCTAACCTTGCACAAAATCTTCTCGGGGTCGTACACAGGTTCCAAGGGGTTTGGGTCAGGATTCGCTCTGGTGTAAATCGTATTTGGAGCCAGGTTTCCTGAACAGTGCTACTTGAGGCTACTGGTTTATTTGGACTAGAGTCACCAGGGTAAGGATTTCAGCCGGTATGGACGTTTGTCCCTCTGTTACCCTCATGGGTCAAACTACAACGTTGTCATTCTCCGAGGGAAAATCTATTCAATTTCATTCCCCGACAATAGCACTAGAATGTTATCACTCCGTAAATCTGTTCGGATGATAAACAGACAATGAAGGTAACTTTTTCAACCAACTTTGAGACCCGAAACTAGCCTTTTGGATCTGGAGAGGGCTCTCTCGGAAATGGTGTGGTCTCCATGAAGGATATGAATTTGAAAACAATGGCTAGATTTAACACCTATGATATAATGGGTTCTAGTTGTATTAGCGCAGGAAGGTAAGACTTGGGCTATGGGGTCGATCTGATGAAGAGACGGGACAAATGACTCAGTGACTGGACTCGAGAGGATAAGGCTAGGGAAGTAACAACCTTTAGTGTAAAACTGTAATGTGTGGCAGGAGAAATTACAGGAAGTAACTTCGGAGCGCCACTGTGGACGAATTCAGAGTTTGCTTTAGAGGAAAATGTTTTGTCTAAGTGGCGCGAACAAGGGGTGTTGTACAACAAATCTGTAGGTTTGATAATTCGTTCTGAAATAGACAGAAAGAGATATGAAATAAATATAACAGGAAAGAACATAAGCAAAGAAAGAAGCACAATACATCCAACTGTTACAACTAGAATCTTTTCATCAAGTCACATGACCTTTGCATTAAATTATGGTCAAAACTTCAAATTACATACAATAGTTATCATCTCCCAAATTTGCCAACCAACCTGGCTTACATCGACAATATGAAATATATAAACGAGGGTGCCACTTGGGATACCCTGCTTCCTAACCGCTAACCCTTAGAACTAGGAAAACTGAACAACATGCGTTGGAGACTCTTCGCATAGTGTTTTCCAAAAATAGACATTAATCACGCCTTTTACTTATGATTGTTCACAGTTTCTCCACGGGATCTGATCGTTGGTCAGGATTTGGCATGGAGAAAATATGTGTCGGTGTGTTCCTTTGATCATGTGTCCCGACGAACAGGTGTCTGTCAGGAGATTGATGTCTATAAATAACGGCTTCGATTTTTGCGATGTGATCATTTGTTGAGAGTTGTGTGCAGTAAGCAGTTGTTAGATCATCGTGGTCATTATCAAAATGGTAGCATTCTTTAGAGAAACATATCATTCAAAACTACCAATATTTTTCTCACCCTTAGCGGGTGTAGAGACAGGTGCCAACTAAACTTGTTTTTCCTGCACACTGGCGAGAGCTACACGGGCTTCTTTCTCGGTCGTTTCGCATTCTCTGGAATGTTTCACATGCCTTTCTTTCGTCAGTCTCTGTGTTTCTCAAAATTTTACAATGGTGTCTTGCGCCTCTATGAGCTTCCTTTTCAACCATGCCATGTTCTCTTCACGACCCTGTGTTGCGAACATTTATGTAGCCTTTGTCGCTAGTTGTCACCTTAATTCCATGTTTTCCTAATAAAGTTCGACGATGGTCAGATTTGCTTGCTTCAGTTGCTGAGATGGCACTTTCTCATTCGTTCTTGCGATATCCGCTCTCCTTTTTCTTCTCCTATATTTGCGGCTCAATCCCCCAACAGGTTCTAGCCAGATGACGCGTTTGAGTCGTTCTTCAGCCATCAATCGGATGCACGGTTCTTCTGAAAATCGAGCTTCCATGATCTCCTAGTTTTTTCTTGGCCTACCCTTCCTCTGAGGCATTTGTTGCCGGGGAGAGGGGGCTCTTACTGTCTTCCCCTCTTGTGTGAATCCCTCCATTTCAAATTTTCTATGATTTGATCTGGTATTCTCTACAGGTATAAGAATAGTTCCTTTTACGTATTTGGGAATGTTTGTCGCAAGTGAGGATGAATCCCATTCCTTTTGGGGCTCGGACCTTACAGTTATGTTTTTTTTTTCCCCTTTCCTTGCACTCTGAGAGGTCACTATGGCGCGACCAAGGTGAACTCTGTGCGCAGTTTATCCAACAAACGCACAGGAGGGAAGGTTTTGATCACACTGGACTGTCAATGGAAATTATGAAAAGAGTCTAGGCCTGGTTCTACGACTGGAGAGAATGTTGAGCATCTGAGATTTATAAAAAATTGGACAGGAGAGGAAATCATGCTGGAGGACATCGAATTCATGGAAACGAGATGTTCTAATTCAAGTTACAAGTTTTCCATAGAAAATCCCCGCGTGTAAGATACAAGTGATATGGTTTGTTGGTCATGCATGATACAAACATCATGATTTTTCATTCCCTCAGCCTCCATGATGAACTGATAATAATTTTTGTACTTGCCAACACGACCTCTATTAACCACTTGACTCAACCTGGGGCACATAGAGACTGGTTTCTCGACAGGACTCGACTTTCTTGGAAAAGACATACCCGTACCTCTTATACAAGTTTCGAATCTGACATCTCTTTCCATTTCCAAGGGCCAACTAGACACTTGCTGACTTCAAACTTGCGGTGTTATGTACCTGACTTCACATGTTCGGGAACATGGGTCATAACGTGACTTTAAAACCGACTCTAAATTGGAAAAAAAAATGGCCGTAATAGTGCCAAATCTTTAGTTTGTTGTAGAACATCGAAATGGACTCTAAGATTGTCTATTATCACTAAAGTTTGATCCATATCATGTGCTTATCTCCAATCATAATTTTTTTCTGAGCTACTCTCTTCACAGTGTATTTTAAATACTTATTTAGGGCATCAATCCTTTGAGTGATTCTAGTTATGTCTTTGTCTCTTTCAACCATTTGTTTATGAAAATCCCTAATCACTTTGTCCTTTTCCTCCATTTTTTACTTCAATTCTAAAATATGGACATCCTTCTACTTAAAATTTGCTTCCACTCTCAAGGGTTATTGTGAAATCTTGGAAACTTTTTGCTTTAAATATTCAACTTTATTTGCCTCAACCCCTTGATATGATAAGACATTTACTTTTAGGATCTCCACTTCTAGGGTAGGTGGTTGTTGAACTAGGTCGCCTAATTTTGTTGTCCCTTTATATTCTTTTAACTTGTCAATTATAAGACCCATTCTATCATTTTGCTACTACAACCTAAAAACTTGATCCATTATTTGTTATTTTTCCTTTTGTGCTTCTTGTTGAGTACACAATGCACCCTTAAAAAAAATTTGATTTTGGGGTAGCACTTTCTCTTTTTTTTTGTCATTTGTTTTCTTTCTTTGTGTTTTAGTTTTTAACTGCATTTGTTGTCTTCTTTGAGTCCCTACATTTTTTGTTCATTTTCATTCCATTTCCAAATTAGCTTAAGAAAACTCAAAAAATAACTCTCGTGTTTGCATAAAAACAAAATAAAAGAAATCATTTAAAAAGAGATCGAAGAGAAAGGATATTCAAAAGTAGTGATGAGAGCATCGAGATCAGGGAAAAGAGGAATGAATCAAAACAGTTAAACTCCCTACCTTGACTCTAATCTTAAAAAAACATCGATGAATTATCGGTGTCAGCATAAATTTGAACATAGTAAGTAATGTGGCCATGTACAACATGTGACATGGAAAAATGTCGTGACAAGTAGAATCCATTGGGCATATGTAGAATTTGTTGAAATATTAAAGTGCAAGGGTTCACATTTTTCGTCGATCATCGATGGGTCATCAGCGATGGCGAGTATTATCTGATTTTGGTGCTTCATAGGTTGAATTTATTCATTGATGCCAATGAAATTCTTTGCCAAAGGGTAAATCTTGGTCATCCGATCATAGGAAAGGATGGATCCTGACTGTTGAAAGATTCATCTTGAACTATATCCATTTTGATGATTTTACAAGATCCATTTCAATTGCCACGTTATCCCGACACGTCACTTGTCACGACATTTTTGCATGTCACATGTTGTACAGGGCCACATTACTTACTATGCTTCATCTTCGTCATGTCAACACATCATGTCACCCACCATGTTAGTTGCCATTATCACCTGCCACATCATTATTTTTTACAAATGACATATGAAATTTTATAAGTACGCAATGGGCTTAGTTTCTCTGTTATTTCCAATGATCGAACCTTAGGGTTTTCATGTGTTGTAATTCATGGAACACGGGGTTATGTTGATACCAATAGGCATAATAAATCACGCTAAACATACTCTCTAAAAAAACCTCAATAACACTACCCTGCATCAAACCATCCATCAATGGTTTGTTGAACATACATGGAGCATTTAACACCACTGGTTTCGTAAGATATTAGTCTCACATTCAAAATTCAATGTTTTTTTTCATGTATCTACCATAAATGGAAAACATCCAAACAAGGAGGAGTCTAATTGGGCCTTGTCCTTGGGTATAATCCCTATTGTTGAGGATAAGGAATCCATCCCCCTAAATATAATTGACACTGTAAGGAGGGTCTGATGGATGGAAATCCATACAAACAACACACATATAGAAAATCCAAGACCTGAAGATGTACCCCTTGACAATACTTTACCTTAGGTTGAAGAGAGTTCTATATATCATCCTAAAATTCCATATGCAGTATCTCATTAGGAAGTAAACATCTTTAGGTGCATCACTAGAGCATACATGAGATAAATTGGGGCACTACCCATAACTCATTTGATTCCTTGAAGAAGAAGAAATGTAAGATCTGTAGTGTCCACATAATAACATACTTTGGTATATATGGTTGAAGACCTAGTGGAATTATCCCTGTAATAAATTGATCATCCCTTTGTTCAAATTCCAAATACTCATGTCATTCATGCAGTATCTCCGCTAACAAGTTGTTATTCTGATAATAAAGGATACTCAGAACCTGAAGAGGAAGAATCATATATGGAGTCAGAAGATTTAGAACAAGACCCGGATAACATGGAACATAATAATGACAATAAAAAACAAATTTGGTTCGATAAGGATGCCTTGGAATTACTGGGTCTACTACACCACTTACCCAAACATCCAAAAAAAATTACCCCCTAAGTATAATCCAAAAACATCTGGATCTCCCGAAGATCATATTAAGAAGTTTTTTCTCGCTATTAGGTTGATGAATGTCCAGCATGAGGATTTTGTATGTCATCTTTTCCCCACCTTTTCCCTTACACCTTTTTGAACTCATCCTCCACTTTGTATTTCAATCTACCTGTTGGATCCATAACCAATTGGAATAAGTTCCAAAAGGAATTTTTAGATAAATATGGAGAAGAAACTACCACTGGAGCACTTATGGTTGAGTTTATTTTTGCTACCATGGGACCTAATAAAAAGGTTAAGGATTTCAATCAATGTTTTACTACAATCTTGAACAAATTTAAACATGGAACAACCCCTGCTCAAGAATTATAGATTGAGGTTTATGTTAATTCCCTTCCAGCATTAATCTCTATGTTTGTTAAAAGGGAAAATAAGGGTACCTTGGCTGCTAATTTTTAGGAAGCCAAAACAATAGAATTTGAGATGAAAGGTTGCAAGGAGATTCATATTTCATTAGGAAAAAAGGAAACATCACAACTTGAAAGAGGCCTTTTTTGTTGAGACCACAGGGTAAACAACCTCTTGAAAGTATTGAAAAAGATATAGCTACTATGGATAGTTTGAAAAGAATGATTAAAAACTCTCCAATGAGATAGTGGACATGAAAAGGAATGTAGGAGAGGGTTCATCCAATCAAATATTGTACATACCTTTCTTTAAGAGACCTACTCCATTTAAAGCTATCAAACCTCCTCCAGCAAAACTGGTTATTTATTTAGGAGAAGTGACATCAAATAATTTTTGCAATTATCATTAGGAAAACCATTCTGAGAAAACCTACCCACAACGGATAAATGATATGAACTTGATGGAAAATCATTTTCTAGAAGGATGTGACCTAATAGATAGAACCAATGACCATGAACTAGGGGAGAAAGATGAATAATGTCTTGAACATCCCAGAGAGGCATCCATGGTTTTGTGGGATATGATGTCGGGGTAAACATGACTAAACTAGAGGATGTAATTGATGAAACACTAGTTTTTTAAACCAAAAGCATAGGCCCTATCTCCCATTCTCACCCCATTGTGTCTCAGACACCTAAGAAACCATGGACACGTGTACCTCAAGTTAAACCCACTCCTGCATTTATTTATTTACCCAAATCTATATATCATGACTTTGAACATATGGAATATAATGTGATTGAGTATTTGAGAAAAAATAAAGCAAATATTTCGGTCATGGATCTCAACAAAATATCACAAAAAAAGACTATTTTTCTCAAATATTTGAAGGATGAAAAGGCTCAAACAATAAATTCTAACCAAACCACAAACAAATCCAATTTAGGTGAACCTTGAAGATCTACAGTAAACATACTATCTATGGAGAAGAAGTCCAAGCCATACACACCTCCATTCCTACTAACTTTTGATATTTTCAACAGTAACCTGCACAATTGTTTGGTATACTCTGGAGCATCCTCAGATGTCATGTCATACTATATCTATAATAAATTGAATGTGACACCCACCAAGAGCTCAACCAATATCATCCAGTTAGACAGGTCATAAGTAAAGGTCATAGGAGAATTGAAATATGTTTTGATTAGGATTGCTTCGAATCTAAAGATTCATCAAGTCATTGGCATAAATGTTGTGGATATTCCTGAAGCATATGGTCTTTTGCTTAGTCAAGACTGATCACATGAATTCCAAGGATATTTTTCCTCATATTGGTCTCACTTATGGTTACCTTGGAATGGGAATCCCAACAAAATTAGGATTAATAAAGAAAAATATTTGAAACATACTATAATTGATTTGGAAGAACCTAATGAACCATCCTCATCTGAATTTATTATCCTCGGAAATTACTCCCCTGATTCATAATTTGGAAATTTCATAGCTTTGACATCGAAAATTCCAGTGACATAGAAGTCAGAATTATTTCTGCAGAACGATGAGATTTTATCATAAACATAAAATAAACCCAATGAATGTTTTGTAGATAGTGTTCTGAAAGAAAATCTTAAAAAATAAGAAAATTTAAAATTTAAAAGAACAACATAGTACCTCATGTTACTCTTGAAATCTTGACACTTTTCTTTGATGGATCCAAGTCTCAAGAAGGAGCATGGGTTGGGTGTGTTTTTCTATATCCAAATGGTAAATGTAGTTTCATGTCTTATAGGCTATAATTTGAGTGCATAAATAATACTGTCAAATATGAAGCCTTGGTTCAAGGTCAGAAGAAAGATATTGATTTGAATACCAAACAACTCAATGTTTTTGGAGATTCTAAAATCATAGTAAGACAGATCAGGAATACTATACATTGCAAATCACCTCAACTCAAAAATTATCAGCAATAAATTCACAAGATAATAAATAATTTTCTCACTTTCAACATTATTGTTGTGCCTCAATCCCCAAAAAAATTATTTGATTCTTTGGCTACAACAACCTCTAGGCTATCCCTGTTACAAGACTATGAAGCTACTAGGTTCACCATTAAACTATTATATAAATATTCTGACCCTAATAATGTCACAAATTGGAGGGTGTTTGAAGGAGATGAACAGATAATAGAATTTCTAACTAATGAAGAAATTTTTAAGGGATCTTGTTATTGATGATGAGGAAATTCAAACAATTCTGACTAAATGGGAGTTTGAGGGTTCAAAAGATAAATAAGGTACAACAATAGTGAGACCTAGACTACACACCATGTCGAAAGGGGTAATCAATCTAGAAAATATGTTTGACCTATGAGACAAATTTAAAATCCCACTAAATGTAAACACTAGGAGCTCTAGTCTAGCCTATAAAGTAATCAATCTAGGAACTATTGAAAACCCCAGGAACATTTGAAGTAATCAAAGAAGAGATTATTTGAAGTTGTTCTAGGAATACCAAGACATTTTTTCCTAGTTGTATCAAAACCTTAAAAATTATGACATGATAGTCATGCAACATATGATACCACTCAAGAATTATGTCAAGCCATTTCAGAAAAAAATTACAAAATTTTGAACCTTCACTAGAACCCTTAAATGTAAAAGGAACTTAATAAATTTTTAGATGCAAAAATCATATTTCAAGTAAGGAATTTTGCCTAGGTGGAAAACTTGGTGCCAGTAAAGAATAAGACACATGAGATTTGTCTTTGTGTGGATTTTTATAATCTAAATAAATCCTAAGAAAAGGATAACTATTGTGTCCCTCCAATGGAACAACCCTTACAAATTGTTTCTAGGTCTAAGATGTTCTCACTTATTTATGGTTTCTCAAGATATAATTAGGCTTTAGTTTCATAGGAAGACCAACTGAAAACTACTTTTCGTACTAAGTGGGGTACTTTTGCATACAAACACATTCTTTTTTACTTAATTAATGCAAGAGCCACATTTCAATGAGCCATGGATGTGGCCTTTAGAGGGAAAATAGATATATGTTCGTGGTACATCTTAATGTTGTAACCATTTATTTGAAAAACAGATCACATCACATTCTTCATCTAACAAAACATTTTGAGAGATGTAGAAAGTACAATATTTCCCTTAACCCAAAAAATGACTATTTTTGGTGTAACTGAAGGAAAACTTATGGGTCATATTATATCAAAGGATGGAATAGCTATTGATCTAGAGTAGGTAAAAGTGGTTTCCCATCTACCTTTTCCACATAATAAGAAAATGATTCAATCCTTCTTTGGAAAGATCAACTTCATGAGAAATTTCATATATGATTTTGCTTAAACAGTTAAACCCTTGAAAAAAATTATTCGTAAAGATGTTGAGTTTAAAGGGAATAAAGAAGAAAAAGAAGCCTTTGAGAAGATTAAGACTATTATTTCTCAGGAACCTATTTTACACAGTCTCGATTTTAACAAGGATTTGTTTCTTTACACCTTTTCCTCTGACCAATATCTAACAGTTGTACTGACCAATATTTCTTTCATGAATACTAATTTACAAGGGGGGAAATTGAACTATCATGTCATTGATAAACATACATGTGTTGTATATTGTTGAATTTTTATATGAGATAATATTGTATATGAGACTATGTGATCGATTTGTTATTACAATGATGAATGTGCCAAATATATAGAGAACATAAAGGCACATATGGTGACCATCCATGAAAGGATGTGTCTCTAATAATTATAATAATTATTTTTTTATTATTGTTATTATTATTAGTAGTAGTAGTAGTAGTAGTATTAGTATTAATAATTAATAATTATATTATTAATTTTGGGAGAATGTCTTCTCGATGTTGTCCAAACATCAACATATACAAGGATATTAAGCATTTTAGATCGTATATTCTTAAGAATCATATGAAATACATAGTGTCTCATGCTTCTATGAGGTCACTCTTAACACAACAAGAATTGGAAGAACGAAGGGGGAATTGGATGACTGTCATCCAAGAGTTTGATCTTGAAATAAAACCAGAAAAAATAGTAAGGGGTCAAGGATTGCGTAAATTGGATGCAAAATCTCAAAACTTGATAGGTTCATATGAGTCTAGATGGGAAAATGAGTTTTTTGTGTGTTATAATGAAATACTTTTTATTCCATCCAATAGTGACTCCTAGTATTCTGACAGTACTTTCTGCATCATGGTATATGCCCGAATCACTTGAATTCTAAACAAAAAATAGCGCTATGAATGAAATATGAATAGTATCGTATGATAAACTCAGTTTTATTTCAAAAAAAAATCAATGGAATATTATTAAGATTCCTTGAGAAAACTTATGCACAAAAGGTATTAAAGGATCTTCATGATGGCCCAACTAGTGGGCATTTTGTAGGAAAAACCATAGCCCATAAGATTCTGAGGGAAGGTCACTATTGGCCCACTTTATTTAGAAATGTTCATGCTTATGTTAGGAAATGTAAGATTTTTCAGTCGAGTGTAGGAAAGGAAAAGACCATTCCCCTCACTCGATTTAATGAAAAGGTATTCATTCAGTTTCTAGAAGAACAATTAATTACTAGGTTTGGGGTATCGTTTGTTATTGTGCTTGATAATGCTACTTATTTTTCTTCTACTCTTTTGACTAAATTTGTGCTTGAGAAAGAGCTTATCCTTAGTGGTTCTACCAATCATTATCCATAGGGAAATGGTGTAGCTGAGTCTACTAATAAGAATTTGATTTGTATCCTAAAAAACATTGTTACTCAAAATCATAAGAATTGACATAATGTTTTACACATTGATACATTGTAGCAAAATTTGCTAGTTAAAAGGTGGTTTGATAAGCAAAAATATGGAGACAATAAATTTAATGTTTTGGGATCTAGTTCTAAAATGGGACAAAGTTAATGAACCTAAGGGGTAAACACTCTAAATTTTAGAATTTATGGCTTGATCCTTACCAGGTAGCTGAGAAGAATGGGGTTGGCACTTATTGATTGCAAAGCTTGGGAGGTGAATTGGATTCTCTCCCTTTCAATGGCCAGAGCCTCAAAAGATATTTCACCTAGCTTCTCCGTCTGAATATTTTTGTACTATAAATTTTTATGTTTTTGTTTATTTTGTTTTGGTTTTCTTTCATTTTGGGATTGATTGTTATTTTAGTATAATTCACTTTTTTCTTGCATAAATTCATAAGTTTTGGTATTTTGACAACAATGTTGGGTTTTTCGCTTTTGGCAAAACACGGTAAGACAATTCTCATATATCATACCTTGTATGTTTGATACCAAAAGTAAGGGGAATGAACTTTGAATAGGGCTAGAAGTCAAGAGATATTTATAATTTTTTATATATATTATCTAGGGAAGAAACATATTGATTGATTCATGGTTAGGAATTTCTGAAAAGTAAGATTATGGAATGAAAGGAAGTATGGCTTGTGCTTTCCGGTGAAACTAATGAACATTTCATTCCTTTTAAGGAATAATAATTCTCAAAATACTAAGTACTTGTTTACCCTCTTCACTAATAGATGTCATCCTCCTAGACTCAGTTCATATCCCACGAGAACTCCTCATCATAAAATATCCAGTAATGGATACAAATGATTTGCATGATAAAAATAAAGAAAAGAAAGTGGTGAGGAAGGAAAATAACTCAAAAGGGAACTAATGATTTCAAGGATGGAATGCGTCAAGGATATATATATATATATATATATATATATATATATATATATATATATATATATATATATATATATATATATATATA
>ML790261.1:504986-517298 GCA_009831015.1 Picea engelmannii | reverse complement strand
ATACGTCAAGGATATGTATGCTCGCTGGAAACAGAGGAAGGTCTGTGATATTAGGCTAACTCTATCAGGGCTATGGATGCTCACTGGTAGTAGAGAAACACTAGAAGGGTGATAAAGTTACTTAGAGTTTAATGATTAAGGTTCTCTTATCATGGGAGATTTGGTTTCATTTGTAAATCATGGGTCATTGGTTAATGATAAAGAGGTTAGAAAATTAGATAAATCCCCATGACAAGGAATCCATGTGATTCCCTAGATTATATATATATATATATAATTTTTTAGTTCTTTTCGATATCTAAGTTTTACTCCTATAATTGATTTAATTGTTCTCCTTGGGTATAGTCAAAGATTCTGGTTTTTCTCAGTGAATCACCATTTGTTGATTACACAACACACCCTTCAAATATTTTCAATTTTAGGGTATCACTTTCTCTTTTTTTTGTCATTTGTTTTCTTTCTTTGTCTTTTAGTTTTTTACTGCATTTTTTTTCTTCTTTAAGTGCCTTCATTTTTTTTTTTCGTTTTATTTCATTTCCAAATATTAGGACAACTCAAAAAAGAAATCCCTTGTTTGCATAAAAAGAAAAGAAAATAAATCCTTTAAAAAGAGCTTGAAGAGCAAGGATTTTCAAAAGTACCGATGGGAGCATTGATTCGGGGAAAAGAGGAATGAATCAAAACAATTAAACTCTCGATCCCGATGTCGTCTTAAAAAAACACCGATGAATTATCGACATCGACAGAAATTTGAACCGATGCGTAGTAGCAATGATTAACATTTTCCATCGATCGTCGATAAATCCATCGTGTGTCAGCAGAATTCATTGAAATCTTAAAGTGCAAGGGTTCATGTTTTATATTGATCGTCGATGGGCTAGCAACGTTAGCGAGTATTATCTGAATTTGGTGCTTTATAGGTTGAGATTCACCTCCAATGTTGATGAACTTCTTTTTCAAAGGGTAAATCATATCTATCTGATCACAGGCAAGGATGGATACTGACCATTGAAACCTTCAACTTGAACTATATCCATTTTGATGACCATATAAGATCCACATCACTTGCCATGTTATCTTGACATGTCACTGTCCATGAAAATTTTCCACATCACATGTCGTACATGGCCACGTCACTTACTATGCTTCATCTTCACCACATCATCATGACATGTCACCCACCCATGTCACCTATGATGTCATTATTTTGTACAGACAACTATGGAATTTTATAAGTACACAATGGGGTAA
Organism: Picea engelmannii; assembly: GCA_009831015.1. Classification (NCBI taxonomy): domain Eukaryota; kingdom Viridiplantae; phylum Streptophyta; class Pinopsida; order Pinales; family Pinaceae; genus Picea; species Picea engelmannii. The sequence goes on along the minus strand of ML790261.1, from coordinate 516,047 downwards.
GTTTATTTGTTGTTTCCAACGATCGGGGGTCAAGGTTTTCATGTGTTGTAAGTCATGGAACACGGGGTTATAATAATACTGATAGATGTGATAAAGCACTCCAAACATACTCTCCAAAAAAAACTTGGTAACATTACCCTGCATCAAATCAACCATTAATGGGTGATTGAACGTACATGGAGAATTTAACACTATTGGATCTACATTATCTTAGTCTCATGTTTGAAATCCATTGCTTTTATTCATGTATCTACCATAAAGGGAAAAAATCCAAATAGGGAGGACTCTAATTGGGCCTCGTCCTTGGGTTTAATCCCTACTGGTGAGAATAGGGAATCCACCCCACTCAACACTTCTATCGATTCATTAGTTTGGATGTGATCTACACCTGATATCTTCAATTTTTATTTCAGAAGACAAATTTCCTTATCCTTCTCATTCACTAAGGATTTGAAAGCATATTTATTGTTCAAATCTTCCCTAAGAGCAATCACTCTTTATCCAAGATCATGAATGTTCACTAATCTAGCCTTATTAACAATTTTCTCCTACTTCAACTGATTTCCAATTTGGTTACCATTTCTTGTCAGCTTCTTATTATTAGTTGTAGCTTGTATAATATCACTTGATACCACATTGCATGTTTTTTTATGCCATTCTATTTTTTCAACCACAGGAATTTACCCAAATCAAATCAAATCAAAAATGATTTCCAAATCATTGAGACATCATATGACAAGATAGTCATTAGACTTTATGACTAGTCATGAAGCCTTAAAGACAGGTTTAAAACTATATCATTCCAACACATAAATCAAATTGCATTTCAAAATAGACCAAAAACTGATTTTTAGCTTTCAGTGGATAAGTGGTATAATTGCAGGGTTCTGAGCCGCTGAAAGTCGGTGCTTTCGGCGGCTAAATCAGATTTTCAAGGGCAAATGAGTCGTCGAAAGCGCAGAAAAGTTTGTTTTACTATGTTAAGTCATCATTTTCAAATCATGATTCTGAGCGACTGGAGAATCATTTTGAGAAATAGGCGGAGGATTTTGTTACTAACACGTCAAAGAACAATAACCTCTCTCAATTTTCCTACAAGTGTCATATATTGGGATAATCAAATTCATCTCTGAGCCCTAATTTTCGGATCTCAAAATTTTCCTATTTGACACATGTTTTTGAAATGCATATCCCGGGCAAATGAAAACAAATATAAAAGAAATGAGAGAGGTTTTTCCTCACAACAAACCAATATACAAAAAAATCTTTCAGTTTGTACATAGATGTTTTTATTTCAGATATATAGGTCAATCTTTAAACAGAATATTTCCAGAAATTTATGTCTTTTCCTGCCACCTCACAAATTCGAATTTGAGATACAAAACGAGGTTATCAGATCCATATTTTGAGGATCTAGAAACTGATTTGTAAAGATTATTTAAAGCCCACAGAGACACAGTTCAAGAGGTTCGAGTCTAGATAGAGAGACCTTGATGCTATTGTAATAGACTTTCAAATATATAATACAAATCACAGTTTTCTTTCATTGTTGATGACAGATTGCCATTTCCTTTCTCTTTATGTACTTTGATTCAAGTTTGTCTTAACTGCTAATGACTATTATCTCATTTTGTCAGTTCATAATCTTGATTTAATAGTAGTCTACACTATCTTATTTGACCCATCACATGTGTGTTCTGGTTAATAAGCATAGCTTTCTTCACCCACCACTCAATTACTCATCTGATCATTAATTCTTGAAAGCATTGTCTCATTTGGTTATATACATTTGATTGTCTTGATACCAATCCAGTAGGTCATTTATCCCATTTGATCCACACATAAACACAAAAACAATTACACTTTAAGTTACCAGGCTTCTTCAAGATACAACCTAAGAAGGACTCTTGGAGAGATAACAAATTGGCGTCATTGTCGGGGAGAGGAGATTGAAGCTCATATTCCTTGGGAGATGACAAGATCCAGCTTTGATGATAGACAAAGTCTGGACACATTTTCGGTTGTAATCATCTATCTGGCGACTCCATGAAGGATGAATTCAGTGGTGACTCCATTGTTCAGAAATATGTTGACGACTCCATTGGTTTGTTATGAACAAGAGGTATGCATTCTGCGATTTATCAATTATTTCTGGTTACCCTCATCCAGTACCTAGTAGAGATGAATGGGAAAAAAGTATTCCTAGATTTCGAGGAGAAGAGTGGGAAGTGCTAGTTGAACACTTGTTGGATTTTCATGACTTTATTCATCGGCTTGAAATTATACATGAGGATGTTCAAATTAAGCTTTTCAGATATCCATTGAAGGGAGCAACCCTTGATTGATGTTGATCTCTTCCAGCTTTAAGTATTCACTCATTAGCAAGTTTTCATGATGCTTTTCATTTGTTTTGTAAAGATGAATTTCCAGCTGAAAGTCTCTTTGAAGATTGTTGTGATGAATTTGAGAAGCAAGTTCAGCAGGAAGTAGTTCATTCTTTTGTTTGTAAAGATGAAAATTATGTTGTTGAGGAAGAGCTTCTTGATACAATTAATTATGAGGATTGCATGGTTGTAGATGCATTAGGTCATGTCTCTAATGCACCTGTTGCCTTTGATTTGTATGAAGAAATAGTTATAGAAGAAGAATTTACTGCAATTTTTCAAGAGGTTGCCTACAATATGTTCTCACATGTAAGTGAAGAGAAAGATCTGAAGATTGTATGTTCTTCTTTGCAAGATGTAGATTTTTTTTGGTCTCCAGTTTTTGATAATTATGAAGATGAAGAAGAACAGATTTCTACAACAAATGATGTTGACTTGAGCAGCAGCCAGCCCATATATGTCAACTATGAATCGGATTTTGATGAGCCTTTTTATTTTCCCATCAAGGAGCAATATCATGTTGAAATCAACCATTGTATGTTTGCAGAAGACATTAAATACGATGAGTTTAATCTACTTGAAGATTTAAGATCTTCTCTTATGTTTGCAGCATTTCATGAATAAAAGACTGATATCATTTATGAAGAAGATATCAAACAAGAAGGGATTAGCAGTCAAATCAACTAACTACTATTTTCAGAATTGCAGAAACCTGTTTATGAGCATATACATATATTAGAAGGAGAAGAAAGGCCTGAGCAGCAAGCAGAGTTAACTTATTTCTATGATCTGGTAGTCGTTTATATGGAGTTGTGTTTTTCAGAAGTCTTCAATTGTGCAATCTTTGGAATCAAAGCAAATGATGATTGTAAGTATGCTTTGCAAGTTGAAATTATACAGCACGACATGAAGTGTTCTCTGAAATTTATCTGCATGCAAAGAGATTTTGTAAATAGTTCGATGTTATCATGGCGTCATTGGAAGCATGATGTCACATGATGAGCATGTTTTTACTGGTTAAGAGTAGGAATAGGTAGAGAATAAGCTCGCCATCAAGCATGGTTGGAGATTCTTTTTATTTTTATAGTTTGCAGCAGTGAATTTGCATTCAGAGTTTGAATAAAGGAGTAGATAGTCATGAAGAGTATGATGCAGTCTTAGGTTGTCATGAAGATCAGATTGTTCCCTTTGAAAATTTTAAAGACGACGGGCAGATTGAAGGATCATTGTGTGACCTTTATGGATATGCAGTAAAGGTTGAACTATCTACATTCAACACTGAGATTAGTGAAAGCATCCAACAGCACCAGCATCAACAACAACATTTCAGTTCTCAGTTGGAACAACAAGAGTACTATCTTTCTCCTTATGAACATGTTGTTTCAAATTATGATGAAGAATAAGGTGATATTTCTCCAAATATTTTTCAAGATCCTATTGTTGATAATTCTATGCATGAATCTTCATCCCTGTCATTAGGATTTGATCATGAGGTTCCCATTTTTGACAAATATAGTGATGAAGAAGAATATTTTAATTTTTGTGGAGATTTGTTTGCTTTTGGAATTTCACTTAGTTCTACTTTTCAACAAAAGGATGATCATCAATGTATGCATGTTATGATTAATAAAAGTTGTGAATCTAAAGTCCGAAAGTTCAAAGAAGATTCATCTTGCAAAGATTTCATTGTTGGAGAGGGTGATCAGAAATTTCTTCATGATACATATTTTCAAACTCAGTTTTCATTTGATCATTATCACGATAGTGATGTAGAAGATCCAGAAAATACTTACTATTTATTTTTCCAGAAATTGTCAATTGTAATACACCATTACATCAAAGTGATGAATCTAAATCACAGGGATATGGTGAAGGGGAGAAAAAAGTTTTAGATCAACAGTTAATCATACATGTTTTTTCGTCAGAGGTTGAGCAGTCTACATTTAACACTGAGATCAGTGAAGACAGCCATCATCAAAATCATCTCATTTAGTTGGAACAGTAGCAAGAAGAGGTATTTCCTTGTAAATTTGATGACCCTATTGCAGATTATTTGGAGATTATGAGCAGTTTAAATATCAAAATATTTTTGTCAGAAGAAGGACAATTCTGAAATCTTTTCCAATTGCATTTCTGCTTGCTATGGTTTCTTATATTTTTGGGGTCAAGATCAAGCATGATGTCAGTAAATCAGTTTCTGACATGGCTTCATTGGAAGCATGATTTCACTTGATAAGAGACAGTACAGTTAGTTAGTGTAGGATTAGGCAGGAGAATAAGTTCTTCATATGAGCAGATAAATTATATTCAGTTGTTGATTTTTTAAATAAGCAAAGCATGTTGTAGACAAGCTACAGGTTTATAGGGGATCAATTATAAAGGCCAGATGACTCCATGCCCAATAGTAAAGGCAACTGAAACTACTAGGTTCTTGGAAACCTAGCAGGGAGGTCTCCATCCTAGTTGGAGCTAGATGTTAGCGATCAAAAATGATTTCCAAATCATTGAGACATCATATGACAAGATAGTCATTAGAGAGAAGATTTATTTTTAAATCTTAAGTCATGAAGTCTTAAAGACATGTTTAAAACTATATCATTCAAACACATAAATCAAATTGCATTTCAAAATAGACCAAAAACTGATTTTTAGATTTTGGTGGCTAAGTGGTACAATTACAAGGTTGTGAGCCGCCGAAAGTCAGGGATTTCGACGGCTAAATCAGATTTTCAAGGGCAAATGAGCTGTCGAAAGCGCAAAAAAGTATGTTTTTACTGTGTTGAGTCATCATTTTCAAATGATGATTCTGAGCGACTGGAGAATCATTTTGAGAAACAGGAAGAGGCTTTTGTTACTAACACGTCAAAGAACAAAAAACGCTCTCAATTTTCCTACATGTTTCATATATTGGGAGAATCGAATTCATCTCTAAGCCCTAATTTTCAGATCTCAGAATTTCCCTGTTTGACACATGTTTTTGAAATGCATATCCCGGACAAATGAAAACGAATATCAAAGAACTGAGAGAGGTTTTTTCTCACAAAAAACCAATATACAAAAGCCTCTTCCAGTTTGTACACAACTATTTTTATTTGAGAGATATAGGTCAATATTTAAACAACATATTTCCATAAATTTTTGTCTTTTCCAACCACCTCACAAATTTGAATTTGAGATAGGAAAAGAGGTTATCATATCCACCTTTTGAGGATCTTGAAACTGATTTGTAAAACTTATTTAAATCCCACAGAGACATAGTTCAAGGGGTTCGAGTCTGGATAGAGAGACCTTTATGCTATTGTAATAGACTTTCAGATATATAATACAAATCCAGTTTTCTTTCAATGTTGATGACAGATTGCCATTTCCTTTCTCTTTCTGTACTTTGATTCAAGTTTGTCGTAACTGCTAATGATTGTTATCTCATTTTTTCAGTTCATAAGATTTATTTAATAGTAGTCTACACTATCTTATTTGACCCATCACATGTGTGTTCTGGTTAATAAGCATAGCTTACTTCACCCACCATTCAATTACTCATTTGAGCATTAATTCTTGAAAGCATTGTCTCATTTGGTTATATACATTTGACTGTCTTGATACCAATCCAGTAGGTCTGTTATCCCATTTGATCCACACATAAACACAAAAACAATTACACTTTAAGTTACCAGGCTTCTTCAAGATACAACCTGAGAAGGACTCTTGGAGAGATAACAGTACCCTTTCTGACTTTCAACTATTTCAAGATCTTATTATCTCTCTATTTTAATCCTCTTAAGAACTAGTCCAATGGTTTGACTATCATCTCACTCACTTGGCTTCTTTGTTCCTATCCTCTTTTTCAATATTCCCTACTTGTCAGGAGTGTCCATAATATAGTCCATATCCCACACTAGTTCACATCTATCTAGGTTTACCACCATGGTAGCAATGGATTTTGTTACAACATTTACCTTGGTTGAAGGTCGATAAACATCAACTTGAAAGGCATATGTTTCCACGTTTTGTTGACTAATTGATTTTCTATTGACCACCTAACTCATGAGTAACAAAACATTTTGGTCCTACAAAACTTATTGGACCTATGTCTAGCTTTCTTTATTTTCTAAACTTTCTGTTTATGGATTTGCATGATGAATTTAAGGGGTAGAATTGATTGTGAACCTTAGGTTAGAAATGATATGATATGGATGATAATGTCAATTTTTCCTTCCATAAAATTCAGAGACTGCATCATCTTTTCTATCATGGGCAGAGAAGATTTATTCTTGACTAGGAAATAAAACACTTCAACAAGCAAAGAAAAATTAATTTTTTGATTCCTTGAAGAAAAATAATAAATTTTGATTTTAGCCTTTGTCTATTCTACTCCAAGGGGAAAAAATGGGGGTTAGGAAGACTAGGAGTAATTATGGCTTAAGCTCTAAATTAATTATGAGAACAATGCATTCTTCAAAAAAGTACCAATCACGTACTCTAGAATCAAGACTTAAATGAAATATATGTTTTCATTCCATGAATAACCTAGGTGGACACTTATTGTGGAAAATTGTGTAGACAATATACATGAACTCATCTACAAAGATTTTAAAAACAATTTTCTAACATTGTGTTCTAACAATTTGTGTCCATTCTATTGCAAGAAGTGGGTTACCCTAATGATCAACCTTATTCAATCCCAAATGTATGAAATGAGATAAATAAAAATATAGAATGAGATATATTAGGCAATATTGGTACCTAAGACACTCCAAAGAAGGAAATTGAACCAATTAGCTATGTATATTGTCATATAAATATTTGGAATAGTTAAATATTTCTACCTATGTAATTTTATTTAGGAACCCTAGAACAACTTCATCGAATGTGCTATAATCCTCATACCCCAAGAATAAACAATTCATAGAAATGGTTTCTTGGGAAATGTATGAAAATAGACTAGCTTGGAAAAGAAAGATAATCTCAAGGATATTTTCTCCTAGTGAAAAAAACCTTACTAACAAGTTCCATTTTTGTGCTAAAGTTAAGGAATTGAACTTTGTAACTAGGACTTCCTTGTCTAAGAGAGTTTGATTGTCTAGCAACAATATCACCTCAAAAAAGAGATTAAGGTTGATTATAAAAATCACTCAAGCACCATCAGAAGACATTTCAACTCTCTCATTTGGGTTATACATATTTTCACACATAGAGATAAACTTGGGAAAGTAATGGGTAACTGGAAAAATTGCTTGAGCAAGGCCACATTTCCAAGTGGGAAAGTTATCTAGGCATCCCTAAATCATTTGTAAGCAACTTGGTAGAGTTCATATAAAGAGGTTCTCTTGGTAAGTGAAGGTTCAAAAATATCTCCATCTCGATCAACTAGATGTTAAGAGATGGGGTTATGAGTAATGGACTTAGCAGAAGTTGTAGGTTTTCACTTAGGAGCCACAATGCATTCAACTAAGATTCTTTGAAACTGAAAGATAACTAATCACAAAGAAAAATGGCCCTACCCATGAAATTGTCTTGAAGTTGGATGAGACCTTAATGCTAGATTGTGCTTTCCCTAAATTTTCTAACCATTGAACCCTTCCTATGTTGAATGCAGATGCGTTTCAAATTTCCTAATACAACTTCCTTTGTAACATGACCACCTTTATTTACACGAGGACCAAATTTATGAATGTTAATTCCAACTGAACATGTGTCATGTTTTAATTTGTGTCTAAGTGATGTGGAACCCGATGCATTCAATTATTTTACCAACCAACACTAGCATTTGTGGAGCCACTTGAAAGTTTGTATGTGCAGTTTATGAAGTTGTAGTCTAAACATTCTACGTTTTCGATATTTTCTGACAATATTGTCTGTTTAATTTTGCTCGAAATATGGCGAGAAATTGTTGGATTTGCATATTTGAGTGGTTAAGTATGTATAATTCTGAGTGCCCCATGGGTGTTTTAGGAAACCGAATCCATTTATGCATTCATAAGTGCAATTTAAACAACATAAAATTGTGATTTCTCCCAGATTTATATCGTTGGATTCCAGTGAAAAATTCCAAAATGTAGAATGTTTAGACAACATCGTTTACGGAGGAGAGGAAGGTAGTTTTGCAAACAATTAATTTTCCTCCATAATTAAAAAGAATATGCTACATGGATTGGGGTGGTTTATGATTTCCGTGGGGTGGTTTATGATTTGAAGAGGAAAGGAGGTTCGTTAAATTTCTATATATCCACCTAATACAAGAGGATTTTGTGAGCAAAAATTTTATTTTCTTAAATGATTATGAAAATGACTCCATTGTGAAGATATCGATGAGAGATTTTCAGCGCAACTTGAACGGGCTCAAACAGATGTTGTATGCAAAAGTTATGGCCTTCGGGAGTTTAAGGAAAAATAGGTGCAGAGACTACAACGTGGCACACCCAAAGGTTGACACATGGCAAAACCAAAGATTGACATGTTGATGTATGGATCATGATGTGGAATTGTACGACTTGTGACATGGCAACTGACTATGCAGTTGATGTGGCAAGGTATGGTGTTGACATCTGGTAAAATATGGCTCTGACACATGGCAAGGTTTGAGAATGTCAGATGGACCTTCTAGACCTTCTACAATGTTGGCAACCATAAACCTTATATTATTTAAATAATAATAATCTCATATATTATTTAAATAATAATAATCCCATATATTATTTAAATAAAGTGGAGGTTGTGAACCATATGAAGGTTTTATTCATGTAAAGAGGTGATATGTGGATTTTGTGGGATTTGAACCACGATTTTCTCTACTAAACTTCAAAATTTTATCCATATATGGTTAGGATTTGAGTCTAACGTCTACGGTATAATTACATGCTTGGTATGGCATGGAAACAAATCAAATTTTCATATATATATATATATATATATANAGAGAGAGAGAGAGAGAGAGAGAGAGAGAGAGAGAGAGAGAGAGAGAGAGAGAGAGAATTGTATTTCGATTTGTTAGACCATATATTATACGGTTTAATATACCATATTATTTTTTGTTAATCAAATATTCGATGACCATTATAATTGGATTGAATAATATTGAACCATCGAACCTTTGTTATTTAAACAAAGGTATTTTACCATTTTATTATATGGTTCATATTGTAAAGAATTTCTTTGATATTTTTTGTAGATGCAGAGGTATTTCCTATACAAAATGTTGATACTAAGAGGGGGGTGAATTAGTATCAAGTACAATTTAAAACCTTTTTCAACTTATAATTAAACCATTCACTTATATCCAATGAGAAATGAACAATGGTATAAGAGTTACACCAATACACCACAATACACCATGCACAATATATGAGAAATAATCAATAGTTTTTGTTCAAGGGAAGTAATGACTTCCAAAGGTACCTACAGCTTCCAAATGTAAAGGGAGGGATAAACCTCCAAGAGGANAGAGAGAGAGAGAGAGAGAGAGAGAGAGAGAGAGAGAGAGAGAGAGAGAGAGAGAGAATTGTATTTCGATTTGTTAGACCATATATTATACGGTTTAATATACCATATTATTTTTTGTTAATCAAATATTCGATGACCATTATAATTGGATTGAATAATATTGAACCATCGAACCTTTGTTATTTAAACAAAGGTATTTTACCATTTTATTATATGGTTCATATTGTAAAGAATTTCTTTGATATTTTTTGTAGATGCAGAGGTATTTCCTATACAAAATACATTAGAGAAGTGGGTTTTAGGCCTAGTTATGATAGCCTAGTTTTGGGAGGTGATTTTTCCTTTGAGCTAGAGCTTTGTAGTAGAGTTGGAGACAACATTGTATGCAAGTTGGGAGCTTTTTTTATGTAATCTGGGCATTTGAACATCATTAATAAAGCGATCACTCATTGGAAATGGACCCAAAGATGTAGCCCAAAAGGGGTGAACTTCGTTATCAACCTTGTCTTTGTCTCTTCTTTATTATTTCTTCAATTCCACAATTCTTATTTATCACTAAGTGTTTTTTAGTATTGAGTAAAATTTGATTAACTTTTATAACTTGCAAATAAGTCACATTTTCAGATTACCAACCTCCAAAATCGAGGAGAATCATTGATCAATATCTTGCATCCACTGTTGAATTTTGCGTATCATCAAGTCGGTAAAAGGTCGGCATGTAACCATTTTTTAAAATATATGTTGACACACACACTTTGAATTTTCCGACCTACATCATGGTTACCGACTTAACGAGAATTGTGACCTCAAAACGAGGACTCTATCACTTAAAACCCATATTTTTGCATAAAAAACATGAAAATCAACCCTCAAATCAAAAAGTGGTGCTATCGGTAGCACCATTTTTTTAAACGAGGTCAAAATTACAACATCTTTCAAACATGGCCTTTGAAACTCAAACAATAGCTCAGAAAAACCTTTAAATTAACACCTAAATCAAAAAGTGATGTTATGTAAAACAAAATGTTTTTTCCTAAACGTGAAAATCACAGCTATTTACGACCGAATTAAAATTGTGACATTGACAACAAAACTCTACGTAAATAAACAACCCAAAATTGGACCCCAAATGGTCACTTGAAAAATTATTTACAATTTTTATTTTTTATTTTTTAAATTTACATTAAAAAATAAATAAATAGAACAAAATCTTCGCAAATAATTTTTTTAAATGACC
>ML790261.1:493640-504625 GCA_009831015.1 Picea engelmannii | reverse complement strand
TAAAACTTTAAAATTAAAATAAAAAACAAAAATATATATTTTAAAAACAATATTTAAATGAAAACAAAACAATTTTAATAAAATCAATAACGAAAGAATAAAACGAAAATTTTAAAATCAATTTTAAAATAAACTTCTAAGCCTATTTAAAAATAAATTAAAAATCAAAATTTTAAAAAAAAATTAAAAACAATTTTACTATACAAAACCTATCAATTTTAGTTTCAAATTGAAACTAAAGTAAAAAAATAAAATAACAAACGCAAATATAAACAAATTTAATAACATTTAAAACAAAAAATAAAATAAAAAGAAATAAAATACAATTATGCAATTCAAATAACATAAAATTTTAATTAAAATTAAAACCAAAAAAAACTTTTAAAAAATTACAAACTTACATATTATTGGGGTGTCATGGGGGGCGATGCCCAACATCGCCCCAATCCCCATGGGCTAAGCTATGGTCTCATAGGGCCAGGGCTTAGCCTGTGGGGGCGGGGGCGATGTCGAGCATCGCTCCCCATAGCACCCATGGCACCCAACCAACCCGCGCAGGTTGGTTGGGCATAGTGGGTATCGTGGGGGTGATGTTGGGCATTGTCCCAACCCCCATGGGGCTAAACCCTTTGACTTCTCTATTATGTGAAAAATAGATATCATCATCTTACTTGTCCACTATTTTTTCACAAAAATTAGAAAAGGAATTCTTTAGCTTATAGATATAATGTTTTAATCAATAATATTTTCATTATATCCATTACTTGATCATCTTATTTGAAATTAAATTCCAATTATTTAAAAATGGCTATAGCATCTAACTCCACTAGGGGAGAATGCTTCCCTCAAGGACTACAAATTTAGTGCCTTTCTCATTGAGCTATGGAGTCTTCAAAAACTTGGTCGTCATGTGTTACTAACTATCATCTACATGTGATAACCCATTATCTCCTCCTTCCCACTCTCCAAAGGTTAATTTAATCATTATCAATAATTGTCATTGAATGTTGAGGACAATTGACAAAAGGTAGATCTTCAAATGTTTTTTTCAGTGTTTGAGATTGGATAAAGTTTTTTTAATGATGAGCCTCAAATTTAAAAATCCTTTGAAATCTTATTGTATTACCATTTATTCGCGCCCTTTATCTCTTTGTTTAAAGAATTTGGGTTTTTCTTTCTAAAAATAAACTGATCATGGCTATCAATCTCGATGAATATACATGGCTAATGGAAATTTTGAGCCCGAAATACTAGGACTGTGAGAAACTTGGTGTGATTAAAAGTGAGTAGGCGCTTACAAATGTTACTTCTGAAGCTAATAGTCTGAAGAATGAGGCTCCTACCTTCGCATTGTTAAAGAGAAAACATAGGCATCCTCGTAATCATGAAAGTAAAGTAAAGAAGAAGCCGAAGGATCAACTTCTTATCACAAAGTTGACTTTAGTGCAGCGATTGAAAATAAGCATATTATGCAAGAAAAAGTGCCATGCTTGTCAAACAAAGGCAAGAGGTCACATAGCAGAGGGTCCAATATATTTGAGTGACTAAAGACTCTCCTCTAATGAAATTTCATCTATGTTCTATATTTTAAATATTAATATGGAAATGGGCATTAGTAATTTCACCAAATGGTCCAGGCCTTTCTTGTTAATATTACTTCAAATATTATTTTATTTCATTTATATATTTTGCACCAACAAATTAGGTAATACTACAAAATGTTCACTATGAGTTAGAATTTCCTCTTGCAATTAAAATATAAGAAGGAAAATTAAAGAATTTTAACTTCCTTGCAATATACAAGGAGGTGAAAACAAAATATCCAAGCGAAAGCTACATTGATATAATATATATTGGTACTACTACACTTGGAAATCATTTAAATCAAAATTATCATGCAAAAAATCAAGAATTATGATTGCAAGAATATAATCACTGTCAAAAAATAAAATGAAGTTCATTTAGATAGTAACACACCAAGTGATGCATTTCTTCTATATAACATTGCATGGTAAGCTTGGATGTGATAAAAATGGAAGATGTCGTCTTTTCTCGTAACTTGACTTCCTCTAAGCTCAATCTTTGTAATCAAATTCTAGGTAAATCTCATCTCCAAAATAAAACCATTAACCAATTTGAGCTTAAGAGTGAACATGATGAAATTTATTTATTTTGTAACTTGACTCAATGTTTAGGGAAAAATCCATCCTATTAGGGAATATTTATTATTATGGGTTTAGAGATAAAGATTTGTACATAAAGTCTTATCATATCTTCAAGGTGTTTCTCCGCCATCTGTGAGTATCCATAACTCCAATGGATTCACCTCGATACCATATACCTTTCTCCACTACCAACGAGCATCCATGGCCTTGACAAAGATATATGTATTCCCATTTTTATAAGTTGAACTTCATTTCCCATTTTTTTAATATGCACTTCAGCAATAATTGATAGGGGAAACGACAACTATTTTAAGTGAATAGGGATGATATCTAATTGTGAAGGAATATCAACCATACCTAAGTAATTTTAAGATTACCATTTAGATTTTTATCCCTAAAAGTAGGATTTGTTGCCCTTCACATGACCAACTAAATTTAATTTTTAAAACGATGGATTTCCTCATTTAATTGGTTGTTGGTAGAATATGAAACCTACATAGAAATTTATTCAAAAAGGGAGCACAAATCCAGTCAATGTTTCTGAGTATTAAGAGTGGTCTTTATAAATTGACCTTATCCAAATTATGGCCTAAGAAACATATTTAAAAATGCAGGACCTAGCTAGGGGTACCAGGATAAGTGATATCAACTAGAATCGGCATAATGTAGGGCTCCTAATTCTGACTGTAAAATTAACTTCCTTGGGAAATCAAATCTAAATGAAAAAGGAACCTTAAAAAAACCTGGTTATCATTTTCAACACATTAAATTGTACAATCTATATTAAATTGATCTGTAAAATCGAATTCAAAGTAACAAAACTAGAATCAAAACTTGAGAAAGAAGGGTGAGTATTTACAATGATGTGTACCTATCATACTCAATAAAACAAGAAGTATTTTAGGAAATTCCCATTGATGGTTTCTCGATGGCTCTCTTTTTATAGATTTTGGAGTGAATAAGAGTTGTTCCCTTCAACTTATTCAACAATGAAAGGACCCATCTAGAGATTATCAAATTTTCCATGTTTCCCTATTTCTTCCTTCATTTTTCCCCATTTGAGGACAAGGTCACCTGGGGAAAAAATTCTATCTTTATCCTTTTTATTAAATAACACCTTCATTTTCTCTTGATATTCCTATGATTTCTCATTGACTTGTTCTCTATTTTGTTGCACATATATAATATGTGTGATTATCATTGCATATCATTTGGCTCTTCCTAGATTTCCTCTAGTATCTTCATTACTAGAATTCCAAGGGGAATAAGCAAGATGACATTAGCTCCATAAACCAAGTTACTGGAAAGGGAAAGTTCCAGTAGATCTTTTAGTACTCAAGTTGTCTTCCCATAGGGTGTACTTTAGTCGTGAATCCTAGGACCTCTTTTTCTCATGTAAGATTTTCTTAATTATCTTCATTGATTTTGTGTTTGAGGATTCAACCAACCCATTCCATTGTGGATAATAGGTTGTAGAGTGTCCTAGAATTATATTGTATCTATGGGAAAGTGAAATAATGGAAACAAAAGAAAAAGCCTTTGGATTATCAATTATGATATTCTTTGGAAATCCAAATCTTGTCATGATATTTCATCCAAAAATTCTTAATCATAGTATCGATAACATTCCTCACATGAATTGCTTTTACCATTTAATGAAATAGTCAGTGGTTATCAATATCCATTTGTGCTTCCCATTGGAAGGAGGATGAATCTCTCCAATGAAATATAAACCCCACCATTGAAATGGAGCCTGAAATTTAATGGACTTTAGAGATAGAGGTGCAAACTTTTGCTTACCAGTGAAGGATTCCCTTGCCTTCTTGTTCACATGGATTAAATGTGTAGGCCAATAAAATCCACTTCTTAGGATTATGTGGGAAGTATTTCTCCATGCATAATAACCTCTAGAATATCCTTGGTTAATTTAGTGATTATTGCATTGGTTTCCTCTTCAATAACACAATTAAGAATAATACCAACTGGATCTTTCCAATAAGGATTACCATCAAGGAAATAATACTTGACTTATTTTAGCTTCAAGGACTTTGATTGATATTTCTCCAAATGTGTAGTACATTGAAGAACTTGCAAATAATAAATGATATTAGTATACCATGGATATTTAGCAAACCCCTCATTAATATGTTTAGAATATCCAGGTGAATCTGATAGCTCTAACTGAGAACTCTAGGCCTGAGTTATATCAACTTTCTGAGGGAAAACTTCAGTCATTGCTTTTATTCCCAAAACTTTACAGTTAGATTCAACCATCAAATTTTCTATACCATGACCTTTGACGAGCTTGGTTGGATTGATCTCGAGGTCATATTCTTGAATCTTTGTAATCCACTTTCCCCTTCTTCCATCATAGTATTGTTTTCCAAGGATATCTTTAATAATGACATGGGGAAAAAATCTACGACCTTGAATGTAAGATATAATAAGGAAAATATTTTAAACCTTTCACTGGAGAAAGTCTCTATTTTTCTATGATATAACATTTCATCTCTACATCCCATAATGCCCTATTGAAAAATGTGATGGGTTCTTCGTAACCTTCTTTTATTTTTTGTAAGAGAACTATTTCAATAATATGTTCTGAAGAAAAAGGAAACACCATAAAATCCTTCATATAATCGTAACTTACCAAAACTAGTGTCTCCCTTAAGGATCTCTTAATTTGATGAAAAATCGCAGGTGGCTTCTATCCATTTCACTTAATTCCCTTTTTCAACATATTGGTAATGTCCCTAACAATTTCAATAAAATGACAGATAAATATTCTTAGCAAAATGTTTTTTTATGAGAAAGGATTGTACCTCCTTCCTATGCCTCGAGAAATTAATAACTTAAATTGCCTCCTTCTTGGAAAATGATGTGCCCTAATAATTTACCTTGAGTTGTGTCAAAGAAAGACTTATTTGGGTTAAGTGACAACCCATACTTCTTTCATTTCATGAAGAATTGTTGTAAATGTTTGAGATGTTCTTCCTTGGATTTTGAGTAGACTGTCATATCATCCAAGTACAAGACTATGAATATGTCATTCTCATCAGCAAACGAAATGTCCATTGCTTGTGGAAATGTCACTCCTACATTCATTAAACCGAATGGCATCTTATCATACATAAATGTTCCCCACATAGTGGTAAATGTTTTCTTGAAACAATCTTCTTTATGAATGAAAACTTGATTGTACCCCCAAAATACATCCATCATGGATATTTTGTGAACACCTACCACTTTCTCCAAGATATGGTCCATTTTTGGTAAATGATAGTTATCCTTTAGAGATGCTCGATTAAGATTCCTAAAATCCATGCACAAATGAATTTCTTCATTTTTTTTCCTTAAAAGAACTAAATTAGCTACCCATTCATAATATCTTAAAGCAATAATAATCTTAGCATCTAATAACTTCTTTAACTCCAATGTTTACTATTGTTTGAAATAGACGGTCTATGAATTACTTCAACCCCATACCTCAAATGAGAAACATTCAAAGGTATGAAGAGACTAATTGATACAACTAATGAATCAGCTTGTTGATTTGATTTCCTTGAAATTGATAAGAAGTTAGTAGTTTAGAAAAAAAAAATCAGTAAGCCCCAAACTTGATTCCTATAAGCTCTCATCCTAAGATGTTTTTATTAGCATTTATTCTTTATCTGATGAATTATTATCTTAGAATTGCCAAAAAAATGAGGCATTATCAATGGGCATATCCAAATGTCATTTCATCATTACTTGATGTATTTGGTTTTAACTCTTGGACCATTGGCTCCTATACAACTAAGAATTGTCCTACATCATCAACAATTCAAAGCACATAGTTACCCATGCCATCATTTATTTGCATATACTAGAAAATTATTTGGATTTTTGAGGTCACTAAGAGTATATGGAAATTCCTCCTCATAGTATAGTCTCCTTTTCCGACCTCCAAACACTAGAATACTTTCATAAGGCATATCCAATTGAAGGGTTCCTCCCAATTTAACTCCCTATGATCTAGACGATAGCATCATATAACTTACTAGGACATCTTCCACAATTGTGTCCATCATCACACTCTTTAATGGAGTTTGTGTAAGGTTCAGAACAATATATCTTATTATCCCCATACATTTAACCTTTTTTGAGTCAAAAGAATAAATATCTTTGTATGGTCTAGTAATATCTAGTCCTCATTTATCCATAATAGCCTTGGGCATAAGAGTATGTGATGCTTCCGATCATACATACAATTATGCAGTAAATGATCATGAATTGTCAGGATGATATAGGAAGGTGGTGTTGAATTTATTTTTTTTCATATTGATATGTAACTGATGGACTAAGAGTCCACACAATTCACCAAAATGGATGCTTACCATGGAATTTAAATGGTTATATCTCTGCAATTTCAATGCACTATCAATTTAAGCTATAACCCAAGTGCAAAGCTTCTTGTTCTCTACAATTTATCTGTTGATTTAGAACTTTGTAATTACTCAGTCTTTGAGATGGCTTCTCAAGATTTCTTAGCCAATTGTGTCATCAAGAGAAGTAGTTTTCATGATAGAACTTTGTGGAAAGCATGTGTTGCAAAAATATGGATACAACCACTTGGGCTATAGTGAAACAACTCTTCATTTTCCTATTTTTAGTCCCTTTGGACCAAATGAAGCATTACTCATATTTATCTTATGTGATTTTGTAGAAACAAAAGGAATTATGGAAATGATAGTCCAACATTGCTATATCAGAAATTATGGTTTTCAGATATCAGTACAATTGATAATGAACATTGCCATCGATAACATACTATAGGTACAACAATAATAGTGATAACATGGAGATCCATAAATTAAACACATGAAGATTTATGATTGGAAAATCCATGGTGGGAAAAGTCCAACAAATAAAAATCTATGCTTTATTATTTTTGGAAGACTAGGGGAATACAATGCAAGGCTCTCTAAGAGAAATAACAGTGAACAAATCTTCAACTCTTTGATTTTGTGTTATTGTGGTTCCACTCTGATTCAAAATTTGAAACTCTCCCCTTCTTCAGATTGAATCCCCTTCAACCAGAAATTGTTGTACGTGATTATTAACAGTGCCCACAAATAGTAAAGGGACCAATAAAATGATTTATTCTCTATGGTGAATGGAAGGGGACTAGTGAAGTTTGCATTTACTAACCATAACAAGAAAATTCAAGCAATCAAACTCAAACTAGAACCACAATAAGCCTCCATAGAGAAGATTATACAACTGCGTGTTATAAACACTAGAGATTTATTTTGTTGGGAAAATTCCTTACAAAATTTAATATATGCATGCTCAAAATCTCATGCATTTTTAGCCACTAAAAAAATTGCAAATTTCCATGGCTCAAAGATGCCATCACTCATAGTGGATAGATTCCTTGACTCCTTCATCCATCAATATTCAAGAAGGATGCATTCTTTGAGATCTCATCTCTATTATTCAAGCTTCACAGGTTCTCTTTGCATCTCCCCATTGATGACCTTCTTCACAACAATGTTCATTTTTAATTGGTTTCCTTGGAAGGCCAACCATCAAAATGGTTAGTTTCCACTTCCAAGTAAATTTTGGACATTTTCTCAACTTTTCCAACAATTAAAAATAATAATAATAATTACATGCTTATTACAAATTTACAATAGGTTTGGTGATGATCCAATTCAGATCAAACCTCCCCATTTGCAATCTTTTGGTCCCCAAAATATGGACCATTAAGGAGATGGAATCACATGTCCTCCATTTGCTTCTCCATATCCACCACTCCATTACTAATGAAGGTTGATTGTTTCTTACTTTTTTTTCCACGTATTGTTGTTAGAGGATTTATTCTATCTCTCCCTTTATGTGTTTTTATGAAGTATGTCTTTCCACCCTTGACCATGCGATATTTTTTTTTCTCTCCTATGGAAGGTAGCATCCATATCCCATAAGTATGGGATACCAAAAATCACTCCACAATCATCTAATGGTGCAACTTATCATTCTTCTTTATCAACATAGTTAGCGTTAATGGAAAAATTGATTTTACATATCTTAGTGGTTCTCATAATATTTGTCCCTTGCAACCATGCTAGTGAACTCGACTACACTAGATAATAAGTTTATAAACCAATCTCATCAACCAATGTTTCAGAAATCAAATTACATTGATAACCATTTTCAAACATAGTTCTTACATTCTAATTCTTTATTTGAACTTTGATTTGAAATTGAGAATTTTTATCTCCACTTGCATTTGGCTACTGCAATGTGGTGAAAACTACAACTTTGTCCAGATCAGAGGTGATTTCTACCACTTATTTTGTCTCAGTAGCTTCCTTCTCTTTCCCCTTGGACTTTAGCCACTTTGGATGCAATTCTAGATGAACTTTCCAACACTTCTCGTCTGTGTGCCCATCCATATAACAATGTTTCCAATGTCTATTCGGATCCATTCATTTTCAGTTGTGGCTACCATCTTCTTGTCTCTTCTCTTGTTGGTTTTTTCTTGGCCCATATGTTGTTGCTCCTTATTGGATTTTGACTCAAGATAGAGATCCTTTTTGCTCGTCTCCTCTATAATTTTCACACTAAGAAGTTTCAATTCTCTTCGGATATGGCTGAAAGGTACTCCAAGGTACTTTACCACCATCCCTTGCTCTTCCAATGAGGTACCCAACCTCATGGCCTACCTCCTAAACTCAAAATTTTATTCTTTCATCCATTGTCCTTGTTCTTTCCAAAGGTACTGCCACTTCATATCTTGCTCCTTTTTGTAGTCTATGGGATAAAATTGTGAATTTGGAAATGCCTTGAAGTCCTCCCATTTCATAATCATGGGCTTATTTCATATCCTCAATGTTGAAATAATGTAACTGCAAAGAGTATTCTATTTATTATTGATGTATTATTCATTAGATCAATCCCCTTTTGCAGATTGTCATGTCGGGTATTGTAAATGACCAAATCCCCTTTTGCGGATTGGTCAAACCCTAATTGTAATAGGCTAAATGAAAAGTCGTCCTCAAAATATAATAAAGTGGTTATAACCACCCAGAATGGGAAGTTGGCCCTGCCATTGAAAAGACACCTCAGTTCAGTGCCTGCCAGATTGTATAAATAAGAGGCTAGTGCCTCATTTTTTCACTCACTCACTTGATCATCAGAGCACAATTTTGGAACTGTGGTTGGAGAAGAAGAGATAGAGAGAGAGGCGCACTACTTGGGAGAGGAATTTTTGTCTTGTTTGGTTTATTCTCTTGGCATTGTATTGGCTATCTATATTGAGAAATTTTTTGTTGGGTTTTCTTCCCCATGAGGGTTTCCCAGGATAAATGATGTGTCTCTTGTAATTGTGTATTTCTCAATGATCATATCTATGTTATGGTTATCTAGTAAATTGAAAAGAAACCTAATAATAGCTTAAACCTTAACATGGTATCAAAGCTAAGTTGAAGAGAGAATCTTTCACAAGAAGAAGAAAAACGTCATTGTTGCCATACATGAAAATTAGGGATTTTTATTGAAGAACATTTTCAGCCACACAACCATCTAGAAAAGTGTGCCCTAACCAAAGGAATTCTTTGGCACCTTCAGCGCACCTTTTCAGTGGGTAGATATCCCAGAAAGTGAAACCCTAGTTTTCACAAAGTACCAAAAGTACCAAAAAACCAGAAGTACCAGAAGTACCAGAAGTACTAGAAAACCAGAAGTACCAGAAAACCAGAAGCACCAATCCAGAAATCCGTTGGTCAAGTTTGAGGGGGTAAAATTTGGATTTTCAGAAATCTGACTACACCAGCTTACTCGCCTCAGCTCAGCGCATCTATCCCCTAGATCAGAATTTCAAAATTTGAAGTTTGAAAAATTAGGGTTTCCTCATAAAACCTTAAGTTGTAGTTGCATTTGCAGTACTAGTTGAAGTATCATCCATAGTACTAGTTGCAGTCACCCTTGAAGTTTTTAAGAGTTGGTGATCATTGTCGCTGCTACCAGATGGTGCCACTACCTGAAAATGTTATCTAAGGTATGTACTCACATATGTTTAAAATTGTTAAGCTTTAAAGATTATTTGCAGGAGAAGGGATCTCTTGACATAGATCCAGAAGGATCTCAAGATCCAACACATTCAGAGGAATAATGCAACCTAGGTTTGATTATTCTGATATGCATCCATTTGTTATGACATTATTGCATGTTGAAGCTATGACCATCATACTAACCTTTGGTCAAAATTAAATTCAAGGTATTAGATGGATTAAAGTTGAGATCATAGAGTTTACTCTCTAACCCGACCTTCTTCCAAGATAGCATATTTTCTTAGTACAAGAATACAGGTTGAAGAAAGAACTCGTCATCTTGAGTGAAGGAGACTTGGAAGAAAAGCATCACACTCATTCTTGAGGACAAGGCTCCAGGTTCCAGGTTTGATCAATTAAGTTGATAAGATTCAAAGTTGCACTTGACAAGTTGATGACTACCCATTTACAAGTAAAATGCTATAGTTGAGATAACAGTCCTTGAAAATTATTATACTTGGTAGCATGTGAGCATATTGAGATAAATGCTTAATGTAATTATTTTCCTGATACAACTAACATCTCCTCTAGAAGAAACCTCTTGTGTTAGTTCCAGATTGCCATGGAGGAATGTTTGATCACAATAGTATAAGAGTGTTGGCCTCATTTCGTATTGTATTTCTTACTTTTGATCTTTGCTTCAGACATGCCACAAGTGATAGCTCTAAAGGAGCTACTGTGATGATTATTTGTGATATTGATTTATCTACTATTATCAAAAAGAGTA
>ML790261.1:448084-475520 GCA_009831015.1 Picea engelmannii | reverse complement strand
CCCCCCCCCCTCTCAGTTAGTTCATACCTGTAACACCGTGGACTATTGAAGAGGCGGGTTGTCAGGCCCATGAGCATTCTCTCCAGGTGAGAGAATTGTTGGGAATTAATTCCCAAGGTGTCAACATGCAGATATAGGGCTTTGAGACTTCCTATATGGCATGTTGTTCAAGCCTCGGAAGGGAAGTGGGGCAGTCGAAGAATTGTTGGGCAAAGAAGCGGCACACTTCCTAGGGTGGGACATACATGTGGGGAATGAGGGATTGTAGGTTGTTAGCTTGAGTTGGCACATGAGTCTCATCTTTATACTCTCTAGGATACTTTAGCCTAGGTTAGGATTCCCTTTCCTAGGTGGAGTTTAAGCCCTGGCTCGGGGGTGACCCACTGCTAAGAGTTTTGAGCAATGTGGTCTAAGGTTGGGAGGAACATGGAAGGTCTGCACACAGTTGGTGTCTTTTTTATTAAAGATAAGTGTCAATTGTGTGTTAGTTCATGTGTTGTGTTAATATTTATGCAATTATTTTCATGGGTTTTTCCTATGTAATTTGTATGTATATTTATGTTATTATTTTGTATGAATCTGTACATTTGCAGAGTATATTTATGAATTAAATTAGTATCAGAGTTTGAACTTTTAAGTGGCATAGACAAACATGTGGCTAGGCATGCTACAATGTGGTATCAGAGCCCAATTTTCAACATTGGTCCTGGATGGGCCGAGTTAGCATAATGTTGAAGAAAAAATTCGCAGAGAAATAATTTATGGAGTATGTCTTCAACTTGTTTGATTAAATTATTGCAGTAAAATTGAGAGAAATCTCATGGGTGATGTGAAAAATCGAGCCCAGAAATTAAAAATAAGCAATTTCAATTTATAATGGGGAAATTCGACCTGTAGATGGTCGAATTTTTGAGTTACAGAGTGGCCATGGCACCGAGGACAAAATTGGATGAAATTGGGAAAAACCCCCAATTTCTGCAACAAAGTTATGGAAGAATTCAACGGGGAAAGGTCAAAATTTATATGCAAAGATCAAATTGGGTTTACAGGATAAAAATGGTCGTGTGAAGTTTAACTACAGAGATTCTCGTTCAACACCATACTTGTATGGGCCAGAGATGAATATGAAGTTCGCGAGTCGGAATTATGGAAAAATCAGTTAAGTGCAAAAAAATAATGGTGTGCGAATTTGCGCACTAAACTTTGGTGTTGCGCAGTGAAAAGATGGTGATGCGCAGAAAAATAATGGTGTGTTGGTGTGCACACTAAAATTTGGCATTGTGCGGTGCAGAGTTGGTGATGCACGGAAAATAAATGGTGTGCGGGTGTGCACACTAAAATTTGGAAATGTGTAGTGCAAAATTGGTGGCGCGCTCATAATATTGGTGCATGGGTGAGCGCACTAGAATTTGGCATCACACGGTGCAAAGCTTGTGGCGCACACATAATATTAGTGTGCAATGTGTGCACATTGAGTGTCGGTAGAGTGAAATGCAAATTTCGTTGGTGTGTTCACAATGTTAGTGTGTAGTGCATGCGCATTAAATATTCACGTCGCGTGAAAGTAGAATTGGTGGTGCGTAGGGAGTATTGGTGCGCAATGTGAGCGCACTGAACCATGTTATTGTGTGGTGTGGATCTTCCAATGCACGTAGAATATTGATGTGTTACACAAAAGTTAGGCGCATTGGATATCAGCACGCAACACAAAAGTTGTGCACACGTGATATGGGTGTGTGATGCATGGGCTACATTTTGGGCGTTGTGCAGGTAGAAATTGTTAATGCTAAGTATGGGTGTAAATTTAGAACTGGTGCACGTGAAGTCAATTTGGAGGACTAAAACAGCAAAAAACCAATGATTTTCCATGAATTTTTTTTATATTTTTGAAGGTTATGTTTTTGCAGGGCATTTTTTAGGCCCTAAACGGTGTTTTTATCTACTAAAAAACAGTGTGCCCAAAGAGAAACTTTTTCATCTCAAATGAAAGAGCCCAGTGATAGATTTTTAACAGTGTATCCCATTCGTCAAACGGAGTTAGGATGAGTGATTTACAGCTCGAACATTGGAAAGTAAATTTTAAGCCCTAGTTAACTTATAAATGCCATAACTTCCTATTCTGGAATTAGATTGAGGCACAGGATAAATATATGGAAATATCTTGAACCATAGAACAAATTCATGGAACTAAATTAAAATTCTGGGCATGTTAAAAATGTTTAAGATGGCATAGAAGTTACCTGTAGCATTTAGGGAAAAAAAATACTAATTGGCCTAAAACTTCAGTAGGTTATATCTAGTATCCCAGAACCCAGAAAGCGGTGGAACTTGGACAGATTGTTCAAATTATGATGATGAAGGAACCCAATTGAGATATTGTGAAAAATCCATAAGAGAAGGTATAAATAAACATAAATACATTCTAGAGTTTCACCTGGTTAAGGTGTGAACAGAAGGAATTCTTGGGTAATATTCAAATGGCCAAACCTTTCTGCTCAAGACTCGGAATTGAGAAAGTGAGCAGTCATTGGAAAGGTATTGGACAAAAGAATCCAGATATCCACCCAGAAAATTCATCTGGGTATTTAATTTCATAAGGAACCAGAAGAAAAAATTATGATGCATTATTGGAACAAAATTGTACATAATTTTCATGAATTTGTTAAATTATTTAGTCTAACAAATCTTGTTGCTTGCACATTTTGCAAAGTAACAACGTTTATATCATAATAGGATCAACATGGATTTCATGAGCATGGAAGGAATGGAATATGAATAGAGGGATTAAAACCATGAAGATGAGATCAGAGGAATATATGTCAGTATGGGTAATGAAGGTACAAATTCAAATGGACGGGGAGAAGGCAAGGAGGAAAGCATGAACTTGGTAGAGACCATAAAAATTCTACAAAAGGATGTCCAGAGTTATAAATATGATAATGAGAGGCTTATGAAAGACAAAGAGAAGCAAGAAGGATTCAACATCAAGTTAATGCAAAGCTTAGATAGAATAGAGAAGAAGATGGATAAGGAGACTGAGCCAAGAAAATCAAGGAGTCACACATATCATGATGAGAGGAGAAGAACAAGAAGTGTTTTCATGCATCACCATCACTCCCTAAGGCATTCAACTAGGAGGGAACACAATAGTTCAAGTCCATATCCTATTAGGAAGCATAAGAGAATGTCTATGGTGGATGAGCTACAGGTAGAAATGAATAAAATCAAACCACCTACATTTGATGGTGAGTACAAGAAGGATGAGGATGCGGAGACCTGGCTATTGGACATGAATGGACTACACACCAAGGCATATTTGAACATCATACCTTTAGGTTCTTATGAATTCCTAAACTGTATGGATTGGTTGGACCAACATCATGTTTTCCTAGACTATTATAATAAGACATTTACTTGCTTAGATGAGGAAAGGAACTTAAGGACAGTATAGGGAATTCCCAAGGCAGTAACCGTTAGAGAAGTTACATCCTTGTAGCTGAAGAAAATTTATAGGAAAGGGTGTCAAATATTAAAGATTATGCAGTCCGAAAAGAGTTTGAATATGTATTTAAATAAATACTAGGATTTCCACCCAAACGAGATATTGATTTCTCCATCAATCTGATGCTTGGAGCAGCTCCAGTATCCAAGACCCCTTGCACAATGACTACACCAGAACTGAAGGAATTACAAATGCAACTTGAAGATATTCTTAAGAAGGGGTATATACGCCCAAGTGTGTCACCTTAGGGTGCCCCGGTATTATTTGTGAAGAAAAAGGATGGAACATTGATACTTTGCATTGAATCCAGGCAATTGAATGAGGTAACTGTGAAGAAAAAGTATCATTTTCCAAGGATAGATGGCATCTTTCATCAGCTGAAAGATGCAACAAAAAAAATCCAAGATTGATCTCAACTCATGTTATCATTAGGTAAGAATTAAATAACAAGACATCAACAAAATTTCCTTCAAAACAAGGTATGGCCATTATGATTTCATAGTGGTGTCACTTGGGTTGTCAAATACACCCATTGTCTTCATGTGTCTAATGAATGGAATTTTCATAGAATAATTAGATAAGTTTGTCATTGTCTTCCTCGATGAAATTCTTATATATTCTAAGTCTGAAGAAGAGCACGAGCAACACTTGAAAATGGTGTTACAGGTATTGAGGGAGCATCAGTTGTATGCCAAATTGAGAAAGTACTCATTCTATTGGAAGAAAATTAATTATTTGGGCCATATCATTTCAGAAGAAGGAATAGCAATGGACCCAGAAAATATAAAGGCCATTGAAGGGTGGCCAACACCAAGGAATGTCTCTGAGGTGAGATCATTCATGGGACTTGCAGGTTATTACAGGAGGTTCATTGAGGGATTCTCAAAGATTGCACACCCAATCACTTCCTTGCAGAAGAAGGGTGTGAAGTTTGAGTGGACATTGGATTGTGAAAGGAGTTTCCAACACTTGAAACATTTATTAACAAGTGCTCCAATACTAAATATTGTTGATCCAAATGAAGACTTCATTGTATGCATTGATGCATGTAAAGGGCTTGGTGGAGTCCTTAGTCAGAATGGGTATGTGGTGTGTTATGAATCAAGAAAATTAAAGGAGCATGAAAGGCACTATGCTACTCATGATTTGGAATTGCCAGCCATAGTGCATGCCTTAAAGATATGGAGGCACTACCTCATGGGAAAAATATTTGAGTTGAGGACATACCATAGTGGTCTGAAATATTTATTTGGACATCCAACTCTAAATGTTAGGCAAAGCATGTGGTTATAATTCCTCAATGAATATGACTTTGATATAAAGTATATCCAGGGGAAAGAGAACAAGGTTGTTGATGCACTCAACATAAGGGTGCATGAGATGCATACTACAGCCATTAGCATGTACCAATCGGATTTGAAAGATAGAATCTTAGAGGCTACAAAATCATATTTACTGTATATGGAAATAAAGACAAAATTACAGCAAAGTATTTTGTAACAGAAAAGTGAAGAATATAAGCTAGAAAAAGATGAAATTATCATGTACAGGGGCAGAATTTATGTGTCAAATTCTTAGGAATTGAAAAATCTGGTTTTAAAAGAAATGCATAATGTGTCTTATGTTAGTCACCCAGGTTACCAGAAAATGGTTGCAGTTGTCAAGAGCCATTATTATTGGCCAAGTATGAAGAAAGAGGTTGTTGATTTTATTACCAAGTGTTTGGAGTGTCAAAGGGTCAAGGTTGAGCATAAACACCCAACTAGGTTTCTACAACCATTGTCCATTCTTGAGTGGAAATTGGAAGTTGTAACAATGGATTTCATCACCAAACTACCCAGAACAAACAAGCAGCATGATTCTATCATGGTAGTGGTGGATAAGCTTATTAAAGCTACCCATTTTATTCCAGTAAAGCTCACACACAAGGAAGCCAACATTGTTGATATTTATATGAGAGAAATTGCTCGACTACATGGTATACCCAAGACAATTGTGTCTGACAGAGATCCAAAATTTACATCAAATTTTTGGAAAGGATTATTCAAGGGATTCTAAACAAATCTGAATTTTAGCACAATTTATCATCCAAAGTCAGATGGGTGGAAAGAAAGAGTTAATTGGGTAATAGAATACATGCTAAGGATGTATGTGATGGTTAAACCATCCAAATAGGAGGATTATTTTCATTTGGTAGAGTTTGCTTATAACAATGGGTACCAAGCATCTCTAAATATGAGCCCATTTGAGGCACTTTATGGAAGAAAGTGCAACACACCAGTGAGTTGGGACAACCCAGCAGGCAAAGCAGTGGTTGGGCCAAAACTACTTAGGGAAATGGAAGAGCAGATGGTTGAAATAAAACAGAATTTAAAGGCTACCTAGGATAGGTAGAAAAATTATGTTGATAAAGACAGAACTCACTGAGAATTTAAAATGGGTGACCATGTGTTCTTGAAAGTAAAAACCAAGAGAAGTTCCCTGAAATTGGGAAATTGTTCAAATCTGGTAGCACGTTACTATGGGTCATTTGAAATCCTAGAGAGGATTGGTCATGTAGCATATATGCTTGCCTTATTGGCATCAATGTGTATTCATAATGTATTACATGTGTCATTGCTTTAAAAGTATGTACTTGATGTTTATCATGCCATTGATTGAAATGTGATTCAGGTGGAGCAAGAGGGTGACTTTCAAGTGCATTATGTGTGCATATTGTACTGGAAGATCAAGAATCTATGGAATCGAGTCGTAGAGCTAGTAAATATCCAATGGACCCGGTATGGTCCTGAAGATGCCACTTGGGAGCATGAGGATCCTATGCAGGTAGAATACCCACATCTTTTTCAAGACTTTTGAAATTTTGGTTGTATATATGTATATATTGCACTGAGGATGGTGCATAAAGAAGGGGGATGGGAATGTAATGCCCCTAGGTTGAACCCCAATTGTACATATAAATGTAAATGAACATATATGCTAGTGATTCATGGGTACTGATTATAAATGTAAATGTAATTATACACATAAGCTGGTGAGTTGATGGTACAATTTTTTTGATTCGATTATGCACGCATTGAGTCAGTGCACGGGAATCTCATACCAAAGGACTGCACACATTTTATAATGTATATTGCACCTGTGTAAGTGTGTGAGGATTGCGCACTAAAGGAAGGGTGTGCACCATCCTGATTTTTCCGTACAATGGAGTAAGTGCATGGTTTTGGGGGCAGAGTGCCTTTGTGTATATGTATTTTGATGCCAGATTTCATGTGTGGTTATTAGGCTGGAGAGTCAGATGTTAAATGGTCAGTGAGCCCTCATTGTAATATGTAATCACATGAAAATATTAATGAAAACGCATCACTGCTGCAGACCAACCATGTAAAAGAGTATGGGGGGCTAAACTCCACTAGATAGGGAAATGGGGATAAAAGTTAAGGATAAGGGGCTAAGCTAGGGGGGCTTAAGCCCAAAGGAATATTATATTTATATTCTTTAAAGTATAAAGTATGGATAATTGTTTTATCCTAAGTTCTAAGGATGGGGACAAGTGGGCCCAAGGTAGTTCTCAACGTGGCAAATGTCAAGTTGGGAACATGCATACATATAGTTTGGACTTAGTTTTTTTTTCGATCATGTTATCTTCATTCCTTCACTCACTGAGCTATCATTTGTACCTTGTTGTTACTGTACCTATACCTGGGAAGATTTGGAGCGGAAGAGACTGGTTGTGAGGCCCTTGGACTATTGAAGAGGCGAGTTCTCGGGCCCATGAGCATTCTCTTCAAGTGAGATAATTGTTGGGAATTAATTCCCAAGGTGCCAAGTTGTAGCTACAGGGATCTAAGACTTCATGTCTGGCCTCTTTTTGAAGCCCTGAAAGGGAAGTGGGGTAATCGAAGGATTGTTGAGTAGAGAAGGGGCACACTTCCTAGGGTGGGACGGGAATGTGGGGAATGAGGGATTGTAGGTATTATCTTGAGTTGGCACCTGAGTCTGATTTTTATACTCTTTGGGAAACCATAGCCTGAATTATGATTCCCTTTCCTAGGTGGATTTTAAGCCCCAGCTCGGTGGTGACCCACTGCAAAGAGTTTTGAGTAGTGTGGTCTAAGGCTAGAAGGAACGTGGAAGGTCTGCACACAGTGGGTGTTCTTTTTATCAAAGACAAGTGTCAATTGTGTGTTAATTCATGTGTTGTGTTAATATTTATGCAATGTTTTTCATGGGTTTTCCTATGTAAGATGCATGTATATTTTTGTTATTATTTTGTATGAATCTATGCATTTTTTGAGTATTTTTATGAATTAAATTAGTATTAGAGTTTGAATTTTTAAGCGGCATGGCCCAGCAGGTGGTTGGGGATGCTACAACTAATACATGGAAACTTAGGTTTTATCACCAACAGTTGCATATTCACCTCGATTTCTTCACCAGGAGTGTGCATATCTCATGCATGTGGTCAAGAGGGTGAATACCTTGTGATTGCATGTGTTTCTCACTTTCACATGTGTGACTTAGTGAACTAATGATTTCATGAACCAGTTAACTAGGACTAGGTGGAAGATTACATTGGTTTATGTCAGTGAGTGTTTATATCTCTCTAGATCACTATTATGGTACATTAGTTAATCATATAGCTTATATGTATTATAAATTATTCACTCTTTGAGTGTGGAATACAATGAATACAATTCTTGATTCTTTTCTCTCATCTCTTCTCTCGTTTTCTCAATTTGCAAGCTTTGTACGAATTGTTGTTAGCTAGATTATTTGTGCATGTTTCACCACAATTATACATGGTATTAGAGCCTTGATTGCTAGAGAAAACACACAAGAATTTCTATTTGTAGGTACATGAGGAAGATGCAACTAGAAAAGATGGATTACTCACCGACAATACTTCTCATGCCTCATAACTACTTTGATTGGAAGCTAAAAATTATGCATCAGCTCAAATGCAAAGGCTTGTACCGATTGACAATGGAAACAGAAGTAGAGCATGATTCTGACGATGACAAAAATGATTTTCTCAATAAAAAATACATGGCTCTCGGACTTATTTGCATATATATTTCTCCTGAACTACAATATCATGTAGAGGAGGAATCACTCTCAACTCTAGATGAACTATGGACCAGATTGGAGGTTCTATTTGGGAATAAGGAAGATTGTGAAGATTGTATACAAAAGGTTGACAAGATAGAGCCAGTAGAAAAGACACTAGAAGATCAAGCCTCTTAGTTTGAAGAGACTTCTACACAGGTATCTGCAAAAATTTGTGTTCCATTATTTGGAGATTATGTCTACTCCATTTAAGATCTATTTTCTTAATCACGTGTGGAAGATATCATGCATGCATCTCAGGATCCACATGCAAACACTTTTGCATGTGCCATGCATGCATCCCAGGAGCTACATGCAGAGACTCTCATGCATGCATCTTAGGAGCCACATTGATGCATCATGCACACATCTCAGGAGCTACATGCAAAAAAAATTGAATTTTCCATGCATGCATCTCAGAAGTGGCATGTAAACAATTTTTCATGTGCGATGCATGCATCTCAGGAGCAGCATGTAGACACTTTTGCATGCTCCATGCATGTATCTCAGGAGATGCATGCATACAATTTTACATGTGTTATGAATGCATCTTAGGAGCCGCATGTAGACACTTTTGGATGCACCATTCATGCATATCAGGAGCCGCATGTAGACACTTTTACATGTGCCATGCATGCATCTCAGGAGTCGCATGAAAACACTTTTGCATGTACCATATCATTGGTGCATATACTTCATCAGATATATACAGACATCTTCACCAAGACATTTATTGAGCAGAAGTTCCACTTACTGTGGGATCATCTTAGAGTGAAAGACACAACTGCTTAGCAGTTGTCCTTCCTTCTTTATTTTTTGATACATTGTACTTTGGGGGGAGGGGGGGGAGGGCGTGTTTCCCATAATTTTTTCCATCTTTCCTCACTTTTTCAATGGTTCATTCTTAGATGCATTGTACAATGGGTATCTAACATGGCCTTGGTTGTCATGACCCATTCATCATGTACACTCTAGTAGTGTTCAGGGGGGTGTTGGAGATATTACACACTCACCTAGGTAATTCTTTTTCTAAGGTTGATAGTCCAATATTGAGGGAACTTCCATAGATGAGAATATTCCCCTTCAAATTAGTCTTCCCTCTTCAATTCAAAGTCAGTTACACCTAAGTTAGACTAGTGGAAGTCACGCATGCATGGAACCTCGATTTTATCACCAGTAGTTTCATGTTCACCTTGGTTTCTTCACCAGGAGAGAGAATATCTCATGCATGTGGCCAAGAGGGAGAATATCTTGTGATTTCATTTGTTTCTCTCACTTCCACACGTGTGACTCGGTTAACTGGTGATTGCATGAACCAGTTAACTAGAACTAGGTGGAAAATTACTTTAGTTTCTACCAGTCAGTATCTAGATATCTTTATATCACTACTATGGCACATTAGTTACTCGTGTAACCTATATCTATTGTAAATTATTCACTCTTTAAGTGTGGAATACAGTGAGTACAATTATTGATTATTTTCTCTCCTTCTCTCAATTTGCAGGCTTTGTACTAATTATCATTAGCTAGATTCTTTGTGCAGGTTTCACCACAATTCTACATATTCAATATCTAAAAATTCTCTCTTTGGGTAATAAGATTCCCACCTTTATTTCTTAATCCGTTCTATACCTTTTATTTCTTAATTTTAATTTACGACATTTTATTATCAATATCTAATTTTGACTTTGTCTCTCAATTATATGATCTCATTACTTTTATTATGTTATTTCACAATCCAACCTTTATCATATATTTCTACATTGTAATTTATTATATGTCAATATACCCCTTAACACATTATTTTATCACTTCTAATTATTTTTATTTTTATTTCATTGATCGTTAATCAAATTTTGACAAAGACATTCATATGTTTGATATTACTACTTTTATTAGTTTTTTTTTCATAATATAATCTTCCTCATATGCTCCTATGTTTTTAATTTATCATATCTTATTGGTTCTTATTATTACTAATTAACTTTAACTTAGTACTCTCTTATCACATTACTTTATTTCTTTTAATTTATTTCTTTGATTATTATTAATCAAATTTGACCTGATCTCCCATATTTTATTAATTTAATACAAAGGGTATCTTTTCACCTTAAATGTTACATGATAGTTATTTATTTTCATTGATGATGGGTGGAGTGTCCACTCTGTTATCGCACAAGTTGTAGCTTGGGAAAAGCTCAACCCAACCACAAAAGCAAGTGCTATAACTATGGGACACTACACCCAATGTCACCTTGATGTAGGTCCCACACTTGGGGGGTGACTAAGGTCACTCCTCGAAGGTGCTCCCGAAGACCCTAGGGGAAAAGGAAAGAAGAAATGAAATGGTATTGTAGATCCCCCTAGAAGTCATTACACTAAGTGGAAAAGAGGAAAAGGGAGATGCCTTGCTGACCAAGCAATGCTTCCCTAAAGGATGTGTTTTTTTCTCAATGATTGTACCTGCCCGAGACACAAGAAAAAACCAAATGCAAAGCAATATATCAAGTGGATCAACAAGTTAAGATTTTTGTGGCTCTTTTGCAGCAGTTATATCAACAATAGATTATATCCAATTCAACAAGTAAAAGATCTAGACTAGTTAGCAATGTCAGCAATAAAACTAGTAACCAATGTGGACCGAAAATAGCACTTCAAGACTGAATAAAGATGGTTTTCGTAAAAGTAAATTTATGGAGAAGTATATAAACCTTATGGTTGTAGAATTCAATGAAGTACAACAGAAAATATGACCATCAAAAAGTGCCAAAATATAGCCCAACAGATGCACCTAGGTTAGTAGGTTAAACTAGCAAAGTTAGAGGGTTAGTCTAGGGTTAGTTTGTGAGATATTAGTGGTTAGGGCTAGAGTTTTTTACAGCCTAATGGATCTAGGAAACAAGTTAGTACAGCAATGAGAATTTGTAGGAGAAAGACGATGCCCTAAGGGAGGAAGAATCCCAAAGGAATCAAGATCATTATCCAAAAGAGAGAGATTTAAAACTTGAAGAAATCATGTTTACCAAGGCAGCAATTTATTTCTCCAAGCAACATGTAAATGACTAGTGCCTTTTAAAAAATAGTTTAATGGATTCAAGCAAAGAAAGAGCTAGAGGTACTACCTCCTTGGGGGTGCAAATCCTCTTACTCCCCAAGGCAAGTATCTCTAGCTAGGGTTTATTCTAAGAGGGTGTATGCCCTTATACTTCTCTTAGCAAACCCGTGTTTAAACCAATAACAAGTAAGCATAAAATGATGGAAACTATGGTGGGGGTGTATGCCCTTATACTTCCCACCAAGCTCTATAAAAATGACCTTGACTTGAATAAAAATGATAGCACAATGCAAAAAGGATTACCAATTCAAAGAAAAAGCTAACATAAACCACCATAAAAGCTAGAAAAATCCTTCCAAGGCTGGCGCATCACTTCCATCAACCAATAATCCAAGAACTGGCCATAAACAAGATCACAAGAGGCAAAATACTCCAAGTGTAGTGAAAATTTCAGTCCAATAGCCTCTCACAAGAGGGAGATTTATGATAAAATGAGATCTTATGATCTCTTATTTATACAAAATTTCACTAAGATAACTTGTCCACATAATTAGGGGTAAACCACAAGACTAGGAGTCAACAACCCTAATATTTCCCTCTTAACAAAGTAATATTAAACAATTCATTTAAAATTCACTTTTTTACATAAGAAAACCCTAATTTTAGAAGGATGTCACCCCTTTAGGGGACGCTTTGGCACTAGGAGCAAGTCGTTGGTGTAGGACGAGGGTGGCTAGTCTTGGCAAGACCACATGTCAAGTATCCAAGTTACTTCCTTAGTGGTCAAAGCCCAATTCTCCTCAAAACATCCAAGTGCGAATGCATCAACCACACCACCAAAACCTAACCCCCCTAGGTGACGTCATGCCTCTAGAAGTGACGTTTTACCTCTCCTAGGAAAAGCGTTTGGCATGTGGGGGCTAGGTTATGTCGTCCAAGTCATATTTTAGGCCTTCCAAGTTTGATCTTTCTCTTATGACATTCGGGCCCTTGGCATCCACCTGTGGGATTCAAGCCCCATGGAAGCCCAAGCTAGGCTTGCTCTTCCAAAATTGTCCACCAACTAGGTCCTGCAAAGACAAATAAGCACGCCCTCCAAGGATCTGAAGTCATAACATCATGATAAGTGAATCCAATCAATAAATGATCCACCTAAGCATGTGCATCAAAGATCACTAAATCAAACAATTAATTTCTCAAAGACATTATGTGACTTGTCAAGCTTGAATATGGGAGGGTTGACGAGGTGTCCTATTAGGTAGATTTTCCCCTTGGTCAAGGAGAGTTTCCAAGAGATCCCTCTCTAAGCCATGTAAAGTGGGTGAAATGGTTGAGGTCAAGACTCAATGGGCATAGGGATCATGACATACAAGAGGTCGTAATGTCTCATTCATGGATGCCTTTGTAAAGGGTGTGTGGTAGCTTCGTCCACAATGCACTTTTTCCAAGCCCATTATTTTGCCATTATTTCATAATTTTAAGGAAAGGTTGAAGGCCACTACCTCGGTGTGGTGTCCAGATAATGGCAGTGACACCCACAAACACCTAGTGGAAATGAGAAGGTTGGCTCATGATGAGACCCCCTTTCTCCCAGCCATGCAACTAAGAGCCATTACCCTAGCTTGGTGACCAGATGATGGTGATTTCATACCACTAGATATTCATGGACATGATAGGTCGGCTTGTGATGAGACCTCCTATCCTCCAACTAACCTTCTAAGCATTCTTTATCATATTTAATCGTGGATCCCCCTTTTCTCAAAGATAAGTGTTTCATTGCTTTCTTGGGTGATCCCTGGGAAAAGCATATAGAAGGTTCATACATAGGCTTTTATATTTTACCCAACATCGATCCTTCTGGGCCTTCAGCCCCTTCTTCCCATAGAATGAGGGAAAACCCCTTCTTGGCTCAATACACCCTAAAATCCCAAGAGACGAGGAAATGGGGGGGAAATAGTGATGGAAAGTGGTAAGTATGGTCAGGAACAGTACGATGGCTCTTCAAGGGAGTTCCTAGTAGAAAACCCATCCCCAAGATACAAGAAAATGGGGGGGTAATAGTGATGGAAAGTGGTAAATATGGTCGTGAATGATACAATGGCTTTTCAAGGGAGTTCCTAATAGAAAACCCATCCCCAAGGAAGACCACTTACTAGGGAACATTGTCAACCACCAAGGTGAAGCAGGGAAAAAGACATAATGTCCAAGAATATATCATGAAATCTAGAGAAATCTACGATACAACATACTTAAATGCCTTAAATATTGAAATGATGCTCACCATAATACTGACTTGCACCTAATGGAGCAAGGCCCACTGCCTTCCGGAAGACAGTTGATGTGGTGGATGCCATCTGAAAATCTACAACCTTTGTGGTGGTGAGAAGGGTCTCCAACTCTGCAAAAGGGTAATGTTGGTCATGTAGTCTCTCAACACTCCATATCTGCGACCTGAGGGCCTCAAAGACATAATCTCCTTAGTTATCCACAAAATGGGGATAACACACTCGAAACGTCAATAATGTTTCAAAACTCTAACACATGTTATACTCAAAAATATTTTATATTAATATGATTAACTATGGAAATCTACATTCTCGAATATTCAACTCACCTCCACCAATCACATGCCCCAGAGACACCAAGCACTGCTTGGAAAACTCTGTGACTTATTTATGTTTGCTAGTAGCCAATTTTTTCTCAATGCCTCCACCACCTGCGTCAGATGTACAATATGTTCCTCCCAAGTAAACCTAAATATCAAGATGTCATCCAAATATACTATGACAAAAGAATATATGAATAGGCAGAACACATCTCTCATTACACACATAAAATTAGTTTGTCCATTACTCAAATTGGAAGGCATTACTAACCGTTTGTATAGACCTTGCCTCATATAAAATGTGGTTTTCCAAGTGTATTCTTATTGGATCTTAACATGATGATATCCGAATTTCAAACCAAACTTGGTGAAGAATCTCTCATGCTTTCCTTTATCGAACAAGTCATCAATCCTAGGCAATGGGTATCAATTCTTGAGAGGGATTTTGTTGAGATCTTTGTAGTCAATGCACATTCTCCAATTCCCAACCTTCTTTCGTACTAAAATAACAAGGGAATCGTGTAGTAAAGTACTTGTTCCTATGGCTTCTTACTCTAATAATTCATGCCATTGCTTCTTCACCACATATGTCTTTGATATTCACTACATGTACAATGTTATATTTAGTAAAGGAGATTCTAGCAATGGTTGTATCTCGTGTTCCACTTCCATCTTAGGTGGCATACATTTTGGTTCATGGGACACTTCTCTATATGTTGAAAAAATCTCTTCCAATTGATGCTTCAATTATTTTGTACATCCTCCCCAAGATCCCTTCACTCCCATTGATTTGATCCCGTTCTACTTCTATCTCATGAAGAGTAGTACATATGTTGCGCTTAAACTGTCTTAGATTCTTTCTGAGTTTATTGACCCAGGGTTCATGTATGTTCGGGTTTACAACAAAGCCTCTAAAACTATCGGCCCTCCTGGTAAACAAAAAGGAAACACAGCACACAGAATGTGTTGCGCAGTCTCACCCAAGATAGCTTTAATGGGTGGTTGCAATACTCATGTGTTTGCAGCCTAGGATTGAGTGCGAGATATGAGAACTGTATTTTGAACCACTATTGTAACTTGTAAACACACAATACCGTCATTTGCGAATACACAGGAAATTGAGCAACTCATTCATTAAACATAACAATAACTACTGAAGACAATAAAGATATGCATGCATTCATGACATAACACAGATGTTACCGTGGTTCACCCCCTCCTGGGCTACATCCACAAAGATTTGGCTCTTGGCTCTTTTATTATAGTATCTCTGCATCTACAGCATCGCACGCGTTACAATTCTTCTCAATTGGGTAAGATCTATATGAGGCGGACTAGATCGCACCAGGCTCCTCAGCTTGCGATCTAACCCTCAAGATCTACCCTCCCCAGTGCTCTCTAGCTCAACTACATACAAAATTAGGTCATACATCAAAATATTACATATCACAACAACTCATAGATACTGGATAAAACTCGATAATACTCTGAATCGACGCCCTATGGCACCTAAGTATTGATATTTATATGTCTCTAGCTCTTCATCCATTACAATACGCTGCAAAAACCCTAACCCTAATGTCGTTAGGTCTTCCCTACATGCACGTGTGTCTTTCTTCCTTCCAGCTTTCGCTTTCCTCGTGTATGCTTTCTTTCCCAAAATCACCTTGCTTTTTTTCTTTGGTCTGCTTCCAACACGCCCCCAACACTGACATGTGGCTCGTCCTGAGCCACCTAACACAAATCTTTGATCTCCCTAGTGATCGCTTGGAACTTTTCTTTGAGCTATGTTGCATGTGTCTGTGCCTGTACAGTCTTCTCCTTGAGTGTGTCCACTATCTGGACTGCAATTTTGTCACTGATCAGTTCCACGCACTCTGCTTGGGTCTGTGCTATATGTGTTTTGGCTTCCTCTTCCTTTGCCAGGTCTTCTACTACCCACTCTTGAACCGGTTCCATTTGAGCCTGACGCTCCTTTTGTGTTTACGCGATGGTGAGTTATGCATGTAGTTTCTTCATGTCCTGCGCCCCTTTGATGTGCTCCGTGATGGACATTGTCTTATGCCTCTGCTTGAGGTCATGGATAGTTGCGCTTATCATTTCTTCTTCCTTGTCCCACTTCTGGATTTTTTGATCCTCCTCTAGCTTTGTCCAAAGTTGTGTTGCATTTTCGAACAAGTCAGTTGTTGTGCTAACCTATCTCTCTATCTCTTGTAGTTGTTCTACTGCTTCCTTTGCTCCTTTATTGCTGGTGGAGTAGTGGGTGTGAGTTGCTCATAGATATTCTCGATCTCCTTCTGATATTGGTTGATTTCCTGCGCAATCTGATCAATATTTTATGTCGTTGTAAGTTCATCCATCTACACGGTCTTTGGAATCTTCTCCGATGTTCCTGTGACTTTCTGCTCCAATCCATTATTGCGCTCCCTTTCCTCTTGAGTCTTGAACTTAGCCTGCTCGCATATTATTTCCAACACGTCCCGCATCTCTATTGCTTATTGTAATCCGACGAAGTCTGTGTGTGCCCGAGACTGTACCTCTTGAGTAACGCTCACCTACAATTTGTGTAGAGCCTTGGATGGTATCCGCAGAAATACCAATTGGATTTGGCTTAAGTCCTTCAGGGGTGTCTGCCCCACGATCTTGTCCATGCACAACAAACTGGATGTGATGTGGAATGTTGTGCTCGACTGCGGTATTGTATGAAGTGTATCACGCTCACCTTCTTTCAATATTTCCTCTATCTGTGGTGTTGATGGCCCTTTTCCCATGTTGTTTCATGTTGTTTGTACTTCCCCAATTTGTTTGAGGAGTTATCGCATGTCTTCCAACTCCTCTTGAATCCTATCCCTATGGTGCGCAGCATTGTCAAAATCCTCAGCTAGACAATCCTGGACCATTCGGGCTATCATTTATCCATCATCCTCCATGATTATATATTATGGAGGTGTTATTTGCGCCTTCGTCTTCTTGCGCACTCCTCCTATCTGCGTGGCTAGTCTCTTATTCCCACCTAGTTCCTGTGAGTTGGGATTTGGTGTGGTCCCCTGTGCGGCCTTTGACTGCTTCTACTGCACTTGAGCCAGCTGCGTAGTGTTCTTTTTCCCCTTCTAGGTCCCTGTCTTAGCTGCCCCTTCATCTGTCTGCTTTGTCTTTGTCTGGCCCATCCTCCGTTTCTTGGGCACTGGGACTTCTTGAGGCTGTGTTTCTCCATGCACTGCCTCTTCTTCCACTGTCCTTTCCAGCGAGTCTTGGGTGAGGACTGGAATCTTCCACTCGTCCTCCCAGCCTTTGAACACCATGTCAATGTCACCTTCTGTGATGCAGTAGCGCATTTTTAGCCACTGCTTATCGAGGTCCTTCCGCACCTATATCCACATCACATGTCGTATGGCCTTGAAATTGGCGATATCTCAATACTGTGCGACGGCCTATGGTGTTATTCGCCACATGTTGGAGATGGCCTCCTGCAGGTCGCGAAGGTATCCTTCGAATACAGTTGTGTTCATTTTATTGTGCTTGGCATCTCGCGTAACCATTGAAAATAAGCCCACGACCATTGCAAATCTCAGGAAAACACAAACCAGAGCATTATCGAGCCATCGTTTGTTCATACACAGAGCGTAATTCATGGATGGGTGAAAAAGAACCATACATGTAATCGATAGCTTAAAAGGGGTGAGTTGGCAAAGCGTTTTCTTCCCGGGCTTGAATTTCAGAGTTTAACCACGAGCAAATTGAAATGCAACAATAACCATACAAGGGTGACGGCTTGATGGGGTGGGGATGGAGTGACATGCATTTATTGCACGTTGCTTCCATCTCCTCTTCATTCAATTCCGAAGTACACGACAACCAACACTCACCATATCATTTAACCATGGCATCAATTTCAAAACCATTGAAATCTACGACCACATTGTCTGCCAAATGCGCCACCCAAAACATTCACATTAACCATTGTCAAATTTCCATACCATGCCATATGTATTGCCATATCAAATGCGCCCAATATAACTCAAATGCAAATCGCATAGCCACTTACCAACCATTAATAGTTAGGATTAACACTAACTTGTTTTCATTTAAATTGCACATAACTCCTAGCATAGCATAACATAGATCCTTTCTTCTAGGATTTTTTTTTATAGTTTCATCCTTTTGCTTTTGTTTATATCGTTACTTAACATATTTCTTGTGCATGTGTAGCGAGGTAATAATCATGGTGACATGAATAAACATAGCAACTGTAAATATATGCCAATCATAACATAAAATTAAAGCTTCGAATAACACAACATCCCATAAAATGCATCATCCACCTGTCACTATGTCAAAATGAAACCAAGACTACATCATCAACCATATAAAACCCTATAAGCAACATCAAAACAGCAACAAAAAATGTGTGATATGATTATCTCCGAGCCTCCAGTCTACAAGGGGGTCCCACCTACTGGTATTATATATCATTAACATAGTTTAAATAATAGACTTTAGCGATACTTTGCGAGCAAAATTCCTCGTCGTGAATTTAATCAACACACTGTTGATTTAATCAATATGTAAAATACACATGACATGCATTAAGTGATCAAAGTTGACTTTGTTTTGAAAGACATAAATTAGTTATTCCTTGTAAAGTGAATTAAGGACATTTAATATAAAATTATAATAGTTGGCTCATGAATTTTCTTTAATGGGTTTGGGTCATGAATTGGTTTTAAGTGATCAAAGTTGACTTTGTTTTGAAAGAGATAAATTAGTTATTCCTTGTAAAGTGAATTAAGGACATTTAATATAAAATTATAATAGTTGGCTCATGAATTTTCTTTAATGGGTTTGGGTCATGAATTGGTTTTAATAAGATTGGGTTTAATAATGATAACTTTGATTACATTTAACCAGGTCTCCAAACAGCACTCTAAAATAACAAAAACATGTTTGGGTCATGAATTGGTTTTAATAGGATTGGGTTTAATAGGTTTATTTAGTCAATGATGATAACTTTGATTATATTTGACCAGGTCTCCAAACAGCACTCTAAAATAACAAAAACACGTTTAAGACAGCAAAAAGCAATTCTTCCACATCATTTTGTGCACAACAATAGAGAAGAGAGCGCAAACTAGAGGTAGGTTAAATTGCAAAGAAACCTTTGCATGTAATTGTTTATCATTAAAAGCACAACAATCTATGTTTGGAGTGTTCAAAGATTTGTGATTTCAAGTAATTCAACAGTGCATTTAACAATAGAGATTATTTTTCTTCATTCGAGGTTTCCCCATTTTCTCTATAGTTAAAAAATGTTCTAATGCACTTATTGGTTTTCTCTTAACGTTTCCATGTGTTCTAATCCAATTTATGTGACGAAGATTAAAAAAAGGTTGTTATGTATATGAAGTATAAAAATCTTAAGCAGAAACAAAATTATTTTCCACAAATTACAATATTTATGAGAAATTTTTTAGTGGAATATCCAAAGTGGTTTACAGAGCATTCAATGGATGATTTAGCAGTGAAAGTTATGAAACCTGCACCTCTGCTGGTGACCAAATATCACCAGAGCATATTGTTAATTTTCAGTTTAGATCTGATATTCCTTGTATTATTATTACATTAAATAAATTACAAGATTCTCTAAATTTATAATAATGTGATTATGATCTGTCATATCTAATTATAATTTGCTTCTAATCTGCCAAAGTAAAAGCTATACTGGAAAATCTAATTAGGCAGCATGACGGATCAACATGACCTAAATTCAAGCTAATCACTGTCACTTAGCATCATGTATATATGTTCATTCTTATGTTTTGCAAAGAATCAAAGACATTATTAGCCTGTCATGTAGACTTCCGAAAATGAAATTTTACACCAAAACTTTTTACTTCATTAGATGAATGAGTATTTGGGTTTTTTGGTATCATTGCCACAAAAGAGCTTATTGTTACTTCTCTACTGCAGCCGCTTTCCAGTGAACTCAATTTTACTACAAAAGCTGGAATTCATAATTTCGAAGTTTATGATTTAAACCATAAAAATTTAATAAAGAAGCGAGTCTTGGTCCAAGTATGATGACGTGGAACAAACAAG
Source organism: Picea engelmannii (assembly GCA_009831015.1). NCBI lineage: Eukaryota > Viridiplantae > Streptophyta > Pinopsida > Pinales > Pinaceae > Picea > Picea engelmannii. Next base: position 455,153 of record ML790261.1, on the reverse strand, counting down.
CCTCATACCTAATCCATTGATGTAGGGCAAAGGAAGCTGTTATTTTAATTATCTATACAATAAAGGGCTTTGTTGGCATATCTACCTGGCAGATATTAGGTCTTATGTGTGACTAATTGAAAGGAATCCAGCAACTCGACCCACAACCCAACTCTCTGGTATATATGTTCAGCAAGACCTATATGCTATTGTTACATATATTCTGAAACGTAATGTATTATTTTCAGAATAGAAATTACGTCATATTAAACTCTCAGTACAATGCTTTCTCCATGTGTGTTCAAAGACAAAAATGGTAGCAGATATGATTCCTCAACGATTACTCATATATTGAACAGCTAAAAAAGTGATGGCAACTCAATTCCTGATGGTAGAGTCTTGAGGCAGCGTCATCAATAAAACTTTCTAGTTGTAATATCAGCTATATATGACTGCTACAAATATTGTAAAATCTAACTTCACTAATTTCGGAAGAAAAAAGACTTCCAGCATATTAAGTAGCAGAAGATTGCATTAACCATGGTGTGTTTATTAATCAGAATCACATGGTGGAAAGTCATAGCGGATACAATTCCTCATCTATCATTCCTATATTGAACAGCTCAAAATGTTATTGAAATTTAATTATTGATGGTAAAACCTTGAGATGGCATGGTCAACAAACCCTCAACCATAACATTTGATGGGAAACGCACTGATCAAAATGTGCAGTATCTGATATGGAAAACACTTAAGTGCAAATCAGCACTGGACTCACATTGAAATCAAATGCAATGAATCAATCAAATGCATTATTTACAAAGATGATTTTGTGCTACAGATTACAAAATCGTTGTCCAAATACAACATCTATTTGTGCAACTGCTATATGGAAGAATCTACATTTGCTATGGCATTTTGAGAGCAACTTTCCAATTTAGGAAGAAGGGTACGCCAAGCTTCTGCAATATCATTCGCAAGCTGTGCCTGCCCTTTTGCAAATTCATGAAATACAGAACCTAAATCAAGTGTTTTCTCTTCCTGGAAGCGTATGATTTCTTCATTCATAAATTCTATGATTGTCTGTAGTTGTTTAGTTGCTTCCTCGCTCTGAACCTTAACCTGCAACAAGGTGGGCATAAACTCAATAACCACTTGATAAACAAAGGATTTGAGCTCAATCCAACTCACTCCCAGTAAAGTCCAGAAAAGGAACAGCTTACTTCTCTATAATCTGCTTCTGCTTCAGGCACTTTGTGTTCCTGCCGTGTAGCTTTCAAACGCTCCCTAAACACAATACAAGTGAAAATTGCTGACATACAGAATCAGAAATTAGGAAAAAATGCAAATTGTTAAATTACTTCAATAAATAGGGAAAAAAACATTGTTGCAACAGAATGCATACACATTGATCTCCTTCAACTTGGCTGACTCTGTCAATTCGCATTGCTGCCTGAAAGCTTGGGCTCTATCTGCCATAGTTGCCTGCTTCAATAAATTAAGTGAAAAGCAAGTTTTTGGGAAAAAGGCTGAAATAGACATAGAACAGATGACTTTGCAAAAATGAACACTGGAGTCCATCCTGTTCATAAATTGTCAATCAAGGCATTCCATCTGGAAGCTACAACTTACCTTAATAGACTGGACTGTACGCACATAGTCCTTTAGTGGTTCTTCAAAATTCATTAAAAGATCTTGTGCCTGCTTCATAGTTCATTCAAATGAGTAATTTATTACATTTCTCCATCCCAAGAATTCTAACCTTTCCACAACTTTGCTTTCTTTGTCTAATTTCAAACGATATTATAAAGAACTAAAAACATCATAAGAAACAACATTAAGCACTCAAAATGTCAATGACATGAATAATGAAATACAATACTAAAAAGTATACTTGCTTAGACATAATGCTAAATTATGAGTTTACAAGTCAGCCTGTGACATTTTATAATAAGAACAAAGTGCATTTATTCATCCCATTTAAGGCATGAAAAAGATTCAGCTCATTATAGAAGGAAATCATGAACATTTCCTTTAGGATTCTTCCTGATATTTGTATAGCTATGGTGGCCTATTATTACCTCTTTCTGAAGTTTGAATGAAAGCAGCTCAGACTGGGACCCAAGCTCTGAAAATGCTTTTCCAAGAGAACCTCCTTCACAAGTACCAAGTAGCTTGACTGCCTTCCCAAAATCAACCAAGGACTGCCCCAACTCTGCAAACATTGTACATTAATAGTAAATGCCCAAATAAAGCCAACTGAAATTGAAGATGAAGATCGAAATATAGAAGGCCCATGTAAGAATTGCAAGAAAACGCAAAGGATCAAAATATATAATGGTTGACACTGGACAGAGCCCGTTACCTCTGTGCCTCTTCACTAAGCGAAATGCTTGTTTTTGGGCCTCTGCCAAATGATCTTCCAATTCAAAAATGTAATGTTTAAGCTTTTCGTATTCAGGATCAGACTCCTCAATTGGCTTTTCCTTGCCAAGCACAACATCACTTACCTTGGACTGTACATCCTGGTATATCATCCAAACATGAGTCACAGAATCCTAATAAAAAAACTGAACACTTCAAAATCACTGAACACTTCAAAATTGTCATGCCCCTAGATGAACATCTGTAGGGCCAAATATTGTAATTAAGCAAGAAATCAATTAATGTGCAAGTAGTCATGCATATTCCAATGCAAGTTTCAAGTGCACCATTGAACCAAAGAATGACCAATTAGAGTTTAGTACCCACGGTGCCTAACAATTGCCAATATGGTGAAATAGTTCTGAATTTGAAATAGATTAATTAGAATTTTCCATCAAAATATTTTCTATATAAAGCACATTAAAATTGAAAAAAAAAAAATTCAATCAGGAAATATGAAATGGTCATGGATTCAAACAACTATAAAAAGTTTAAATTTAAGCCTGCCAGAGATGATAGAATGAATTACATAAATGTAATATTTTGCAAGTGCAACTAATGCTGTGTTTGGATTGAAAGGAACGGTTGATAATAAGAAATTTATATTGATTCAGGATAAATCTCAGTTTCAATTCAAGAAGCATCTCAGGTTCACCTCAGGGGTGCTCAAATTCAGGTGTGTGCACTGTGTACACGGCTACCATGGTTGAAAGGTTCTGATAGGGTTAACACTCCAATGCACTGTGCAGGATCACATACAAGTCAAGTTGAATAGACAATTTTGCAGCATCGGACTTATCTCCATATCTAACATGTTGGTAGATTATTTACTTCCTTGTATTGGTTTTATTCACTTATCTCCTCTAATTACTGGCTTTAAGGCCAACGTTTGCCTACTATAGAGGCCTTGGAGCCATCCCAACCTCATTTGCATTCTTCAAGAGATGAAGGTGACACTCATGACTCCGAAACAAGCTTGAATGTTTGTTTCCAAAAGGGTGACCACAAGATAAACTATTTAAACCAGGATAACAGGGCTCAGAGAAACTCGGAGTTTCTGAAAGTCAACTTGGCTCGGTAATTTGGCAAACTGAGATTACACTTCCGGTCAAACTCAATGAGTGGCAGTGTATAAGAGAAAATTCAGTTTTTCCCTCCATACTTCACAGATTTGTTCTCATCAAGTTTGACCAAAACTGAGCGAATCCATACAATGATCTTGGCTAGCATCACTACATAAACAAACTGAGTTTTTCCCCTCCATTCTCACAAATTCCTTCACTATCTTGGACTATGGGTATTTTTCAGCTTTCAAACGAATTGGAGTGCCTTTTAAGACCAAAATTTTTTTTCAATTTTTTCCATTCAACCATGGCAGAGCGCTTGGAGGTCCTCATCCACCCTGCTCTCTGCCATACAAGTTGATTCCAGAGTGTGTTCGGGCTATATAGAGAATCTGGAACCTAGTTCCCCATTTAACTCAGAGCAGATTCTTTGCCGGAAATTCCTCAGGGATTGGGGGCATATGATTATTCATAGCTGACATCCAAGGGAGAATCAACATAGAAAACAGCTTAACAGAATTGTGTTGAATCACTAGAACATCAACTCAGAGTCTACAAGGAATATCTATTAAGGAGGCTGAAATTAGAGCTAGAATCCACTGGGACAGATATAAACCACGATGCCACAAAAATGTATTTCCAATACTCCAAGCGAAAACATTCATGTAAATCAATCATGCCCTCAAGGATCACAATGAAAAGCAAACTAAAGATAGTGCAAGGATAACGGAAATCTTACAGGCACACTTCCAAACAATTTTAACATCAGGTTGATATGAACACAGTAATATCAACATGAATACTCATATACAAGAATGAAAACCCAAGAGATCAAGCGTGCAAGTACTAGGAGATTGCAACTGTACATATCTCTGTGCACTCTGTGTTATATTATGTATTTATAGGAGTACAAATTGGTGGAGAGTGATCATCTTTGACCAAGTCTCCAAGGGTTACAACTATAAAATACATATTTAGGTGAGCAATCATCTATGACTGAGTCACCTATGAAATACTTACAATTGTTGTTGATTGCAGCTTCATGAGACATTCTCCAGATCGTACTCCTCTGGACTGAATTGAGATGATCTGTGTGGACGCACATGTGATGGGTGAGTCATACTCCTCTGGACTGAGTTGAAATGACGTGTGTGGTCTCTTGTCGTGCTCCTCTGGACTGAGTTGAGATCACTTGAGATGGTCTCATGTTGGACTCCTATGGACTTAGTTGAGTTGACTTGAGATGGCTCTCCAGATAGTACTCCTATGGATTTAGTTGAGTTAATCTGTTGAGAGTGACGTCCCTGTGGTTGAGCACATTTGGACTTGTCCCTAGTGGCAGAGCACTAGAGGATGTGTGGATCCCTTGCTATATTGTCTAAGAGTAAGATTATTGTGAAACACTAATTTTGTATTGTAAAGGGTACAAGTCGGCCCCACCATGTAAAGATAATTAATATTGTGTAAAAGATTAATTATATTATTGAGTTGTACAAGTCGGCCCTATTGTGCCAATAGACACATCTATTTGATGAGCTAGGTCAGGTATTTATTGGAGAGTTAGATCCCCATTGTGGATCACTCACTCATTCATTATCTCAACGCCTACTTGTAGGGCTGAAGTGCGCACTTATCTTATGCACTAGCTTTCTTCGTCATAGAGCACCCTCTTGTGTGCACTAGGGTTTGTGGTGAAAGGGTGATCTTAGCAAAGAATTGTTGGGTTTTTCCCTTGTTTGAGAAGGGTTTTCCCAGGGTAACTTCTTGTGTCTTGTGCATGGTTATTCTTCTTGTGATCTTGGTCACTGCAGTTATTGTATATTGTATTGTTGCATTGTTTATGGTTCAAGTTCATGCTAAATTGAAAAGAAACTACATGTGTTTGAACTAAGCATTAAAAATTCAACATGGTGTCAAAGCAGTGTTCCTAAAGAGCCATTGCACAAGCTACTCCAGCATTTCTCAACCTAGTCATCACCTTCTTGTTGCAACTGCAAAAACGGTCCCTTCCATTTTCCTTGTCAAGCTAGTTTTAGCACTTTCCCCTTAAACGTTGGGCCTAATTTTTGCACTGGCAGGTACGGCCTAGTCCAGCGCACCACCTGCAACCCTCAGATCAAAAATTGAAGTTTTGATTTTTGGCCCTAGGGTTTCTAGGGTTTCTGCAGGTCATTGAGGAATTTTGCAACTCACTAGGGTTCTTTTGACACTCCAAGGCTTATTGTTGGCAGTCATAAGTCCAACGAAACCTAGGGTTAGGTTTCTAGCCTAGCCTAGCCTAGCCATCAGATTTCTGAAGCTAGGGTTTCAAGCCTAGTCGTTGGTGTTTGTGAAGAATCTGCAAGCCATGAGAAACAAAACTATGGTGGACGATAGGCTTGATGGATCCAGCAACTTCAGCTACTGGAAGTCAAGATTACGCATCACTCTAGAAGAGAGTGACCTATTGAGATTGATAGAAGGAACTCTACCAGCAACAGCTACTGATGAAGAATAGGTTGAATGGAAGAAAGATGATGTCAAAGCTAGAAAGATAATCATCTACTCAGTAAGAGATCATCTACTACCTCGCATCTCTACCTTGACGACAACTTATCAAATGTATGATGTGTTGAAGAACATGTTTGAAAGAAACAACACTAACATAGCTCTTACATTGAAGCATCAACTTCAAAATCTCAAGATGACGAAAGATGACACCATCACAACCTTCTTCATGAAGGTTTCAGAGATCAGTTAGGTGCCATTAAAGAAACCATAACAGACAAATAGCTTGTCATGATTACTCTTAATGCACTTCCAAGCCATTGGGAACCATTCATTCAAAGTATCAGTGGAAGAGCAGACTTACCTCTGTTTGATCGTCTATGGGTAGACTGCACTCAGGAGGAAACCAGACTTATAGCCAGAGGCGTGCAAGACTCCCATCATAATGACAATCAAGCCCTTGCTTCTCATGCAAAGAGAGGCAGAAGAAATAGAAGAAGTTTCAGCAAAGCATTCAAAGACAAGAAAACTTCAGCAGCTCCAGGTCATGAACATAGAAAAGACATTTTCAAAGATTCAATGTTTCAGATGTGACAAGTATGGACACATCTGCATCCACTACAGATGTTGATTCAGAACCACCTCAAAGAAATGAAGACATAAAAGATGAAGCATTCTTCTTAATTTCAGCACTCTCAGGTACCTTTCCTACTGATAGTGATATTTGGTTGATTGACAGTGGTGCTTCCAGACACATGACTAGATATAGAGAACATCTTACAGACCTTGTAGAAAAAGAGTCTCATCTGCATGTTGTACTTGGTGATAATGCCAAATATACTGTGAAGGGAGTTGGAAACTCTTCTTTCCAAATAGATTCTGACATACCTCTTCAATTAAGTGAGGTACTATATGTACCTGGGATGAAAAGGAACCTTGTCTATGTTTCTGCCTTAGAGGATAAAGGCTACAAGGTTACTTTCTCTAAAGGAAAAAGTTCTTGTATGGCACAAGAACTCAAGCATGGATTATGCCCGGGTGATTGGTGTTCAAGAAAACAGTTTGTACAGATTGACTGTCCGACCAATCCAGGCCTTGTTACATGATACTATCAG
>ML790261.1:433781-447242 GCA_009831015.1 Picea engelmannii | reverse complement strand
ATAGATGTCACCTTTGAGGAACATATAGCCTTTCAAAGATCCAGAGAATCTCATATGGAGATTGACAGCGAGAAGAAAGAAGAGACAATACCTTCCCCCCCTTCAACAGTTCAGGGAGAGACAATTACTGATCCAGTTGATCTCGTAGCTCCAGTTGATGTTCCTAGAGACATTGCAGTAGGCCAGAAGAGGCCTGCATGGGCTCAACAGACTCTGTAGGAAGCAGAGGGACATGCAGCTCCTCGTGGTACATTCTGAGAGAGCAAGAGACCACAGAGATTTTCGAGCTATGTTTCTGTTATGAGCCACATCATTGATATTGAGCCTTCTTGTCATGGAGAGGTAGCAAGTCGGCAGGTTTGGCAAGATGCCATGACCGAAGAGTATCAGTCCATCATGAAGAATGATGTGTCGGATATTGTTCTGAGACCGGAAGGGAAGTCTGTAGTGACTTCCAAGTGGATCTATAAGATCAAACATGCAGTTGATGGAAGTGTTGGGAAGTACAAAGCGAGATTTGTGGCTAGAGGATTCTCTCAGGTTGAGGGAATAGATTATAAGACATTTGCTCCTATTGCCCGATACACTTCCATCCGTACGATTATTGCCCTTGCAACATCCATGGGTTGGAGACTACATCAGATGGATGTGAAGACAACCTTTCTCAATGGAGAGATTGAGGAAGAAGTTTACATTGAGCAGCCAGATGGATTCGTGATACATGAGAAGGAGTCTCATGTCTGCAGGTTGAAGAAAGCCCTGTATGGACTAAAGCAGGCACCTTGAGCATGGTATGAGAAGATTGATGGATACTTGTTGAGTTTGGGCTTCAGCAAGAGTGTTGTTGATCCAAACCTATATACTACAACATTGTTGGTGACGAGTGCCTGATTTTGGTCCTATATGTTGATGACTTATTCCTCATCGGTTCAGAAATCCTTATTGTTAAATGCAAATGTGCATTGGCTTCTGAATTCGAGATGAAGGACCTTGGTATGATGCACTACTTCTTGGGACTAGAAGTGTGGCAGAGGACTGATGAGATTCTCCTGAGTCGGGGGAAATACACAGTTGAGATATTGAAGAAATTCGGGATGACGGACTGCAAGCCCATGCCTACACCGATGGTGATGGATTTGAAGAAACTTAGCAAGACTTCTTCCGATTCAGGCGAGATTGATCCACATCTTTACAGACAGCTAATTGGATCATTAATGTATCTGGTTAACACCAGACCTGATATATGCTATGAAGTGAATGTACTTAGTCAGTTTATGAGTCAGTCGAGACAGACACATTGGATAGCAGGGAAGCATGTGTTGAGATATTTATGAGGCACAGTTGGTTATGGCCTGAGATATGCCTCCGATGTAGACATGAGATTGCAGGGATATGCCGATGCAAATTGGGCAAGGAGCGTAGTGGACAGGAAGAGCACCTCCAGTTGTTGTTTTACTTTGGCATCTACCATGGTTTCTTGGTGCATCAAGAAACAGACTTCTGTGCTTTGAGTACCACAGAAGCAGAGTACATTGCATTATGTGTGGCAGTCTGCGAAGCAGTGTGGCTTCGCAAGCTCCTTGCAGACTTATTTGGACATGAGATGGATTCTAGCGTTATCCATTGCGATAACCAGAGTTGTGTGAAGCTCTCAGAGAATCCTGTGTTTCATGATAAATCGAAACACATCGAAATCAAATACCATTACATCGGAGATATGGTGCAGAGGAAAGCAGTACATGTGCAGTACCTTTCTACACACGAGCACGTTGCAGATGTCTTCACCAAACCGCTTGCCAGGACGAAGTTTGAGTACTTCCGTGAGAGACTTGGCCTAGTGGAGAATGCCTCCCTAGGTGAGAGGGAGTGTTGATGATTGCAGCTTCATGAGACATTCTCCAGATCGTACTCCTCTGGACTGATTTGAGATGATCTGTGAGGATGCCCATGTGATGGGTGAGTCATGCTCTTCTGGACTGAGTTGAGATGACGTGTGTGGTCTCTTGTCGTGCTCCTCTGGACTGAGTTGAGATGACTTGAGATGGTCTCCTGTAGGACTCCTATGGACTTAGTTGAGTCGACTTGAGATGGCTCTGAGATAGTACTCCTATGGATTTAGTTGAGTTAATATGTTGAGAGTGACATCCCTGTGGTTGAGCACATGTGGACTTGTCCCTAGTGGCAGAGCACTAGAAGATGTGTGGATCCCTTGCTATATTTTCTAGGAGTAAGATTATTGTGAAACACTAATTTTGTATTGTAAAGGGTACAAGTCAGCCCCACCATGTAAAAATAATTAATATTGTGTAAAAGATTAATTATATTATTGAGTTGTACAAGTTGGCCCTATTGTGCCAATAGACACATCTATTTGATGAGCTAGGTCAGGTATTTATTGGAGAGTTAGATCCCCATTGTGGATCACTCACTCATTTATTATCTCAATGCCTACTTGTAGGGCTGAAGTGCGCACTTATCTTATGCGCTAGCTTTCTTGGTCATAGAGCACCCTCTTGTGTGCACTAGGGTTTGTGGTTGTAAGATATTTCATAGAGCACGAAACTCAAATAAGGTCTAGTGGTTGTAAGATATATCAAGCTACCTAGTAGTTGCATGTACACTAACTCATTAACTGTCTTAGAGTTAGTCTTGACTAAAAGTTTTATCCCTTTCTCCATAGGTGTAGACAAGATTTTGCAATGTGTCATTCTACATCTATCAAGCAAACTCCCGTCATATTTTGTTTGTGAGAAAAAAATGTCGCTACCTATTTGCCAAACTTGTACACCTAGACAATAGTGTAGGAGGCCTAGATCAGTCTTGTCTAAAATTTTGGTCATATTGGATTTGATTTGTTTTATAGCACTTTTCTCACTACCTGTAATAATGATATCATCTACATATATGACCAGAAGGATGATATCATTACCAACTCTTTTGGCATACATATTGGAATCTGAAGGACTCCACTAGAACCCATGTTCATCCAAGTATGTGTCAATCTTGATGTATCATTCCCTGGGTGCCTACTTCAGACCAGATAGAGCCTTCTTCACTTTGCAGACTAGATGCTCATTCCCTGAAACCAGAAAACCTTGTGGTGGTTGATACATGTAGACATGTTCCTGCAAATCTCCATTAAGAAAGGCACTTTTCATGTCCATCTGATGGACCTTCTAGCCAAACTATGATGCCATGGCTAGAACAAGTCGGATGGTGCTCATCTTTGTTGTAGGAGCAAAAGTCCCCTCATAGTCAATGCCTTATAGCTGAGAGAACCCTTCTACAACCAACCGTGCTTTGTACTTGTCAAGTGTACCATCTTCCTTGTACTTGACCTTGTACACCCATTTGCAGCCAATGGGTTTCTTCCCTAGTGGAAGAGTTGTGAGGACCCAAGTCGGATTTTTCATCAAAAATCTCATGTTTGGCTGCCATGGCCTTTTCCCATTCAGGTCTCCCTTTCCTCTCCTCAAACAACTGTGGCTCATAAATTTCCTGAACATTGACCTCAGAGCAAAGTTGACCGTGTTTGGTTTATGTTTTCTCTTTTCCTCTTGATGATCAGCCCTCAATCATTTCACCTATCCGAACATCTCCAATGGTGTTCTTCCACCACTTGGGTCTCTTCTTCGGATTCTCCTCATCTTCACCTATATCTGTGTCATCCCAATGTTGATCCAGACTATCTGCATCAAAAATTACCAGCCTAGAAGACTCCTTGTGCTCTAAATCTCCACCCCCCCCACCCTTCAGGTGGAGCTGCCTAAAGCTTGACACCTAAATCCTTATCCACCATTGGCTGCTTGGTAATTTTGAAGTCGAGAGAAATGTAGAAAGGTCCAACTTCCTCATCAACAACATCTCTACTAAAGATCACCTTATCGATGTCAATATCAACCAGCTCGTAGGCTTTATGATTGTCGTTTTACCCTGTGATCATCATCCCCAAGTGTAGCAAGTAGAACCAAAGACTTTAAGATGGTTGACTTTAGGATTTCTTCCAGACCATGCTTCCACTAAAATCTTTTGCTTCACCACCATCATTGAAGATCTATTCGGCAAGTATATTGTTGTGAACACGGCCTCAACCCAAAACCTGTTTGGAACAAAGCTAATCTACAACATACACCTGGCCATCTCTATGAGTGTGGTTCCGCCTTTCAACCACTCCATTCTACTGTGGAGTGTAAGGTGAACTGAATTTCATTTTGATCCCATGTTTAGCAAGAAAGTTATTAAATTCTTTGGAACAAAATTTGCCACCATTATCAAACCTAAGAGAGGTAATGAGACAACCTGACTCTTTTTCTACTAAGGATTTGAACTTTTTAAATTCATTAAACACGTCAGATTTCAATTTCAAAAAATACACCCACATTTTCCTACTGAAATCATCAACAAACTAAAGGAAATCCCTAGAACCGGTGATTGATGTCATGTTCATTGATCCAAAAATGTTTGCATGAACTAGTTGAAGCTATCTGTGTACTCTCCATGCTTGTCCTTCATCACATGGCATTGTATGTTGCTTCCCTGCCTAGCAATCTCCACAAACTCTTTGGATCTGTTGTTGAATGTCTGAAAGTCCATCTACCAGATTCCCTCATGCCAAACAAGAGAAGTTAGGTCAATTTGAGGTGCCCATACCATTGATGCCATAGTGTACTGATATCTGATGCACTCTTGGTTGCTAGTGCATGCTCTCTGACCTGTCCAATATCCACCAGTCTGAACAATCTGTGGTCCTCAACACCAAGAGAAACAGTCTTCTTGGTCTCTTTGTCAACTATGTAGCACTTATGATTATTGAAGTTGACATCGAGATGGGGGTTGTGCCGCATAATCTGACCAACTGAAAGCAAATTAAGATCCATACCTAGCACGTAGTATACATTGAGGAATATTGGCATTTTTCCTTCAAAGGAAATATGAACATTTCCTTTGCCAACGACTGTATACTCCTCCCCACAACCAAAGATCATTTAATCCTTGGAAGAGCAAGGCGTGTACTCTGACAAACCAATCTTGCATGTTGGTGAAATGGCGTGATGCACCTAAATCGATGAACATGTTGATGATTGCAGCGTCGTGTGACATTCTGCAGGTCGTTCTCCTTTGGGTTGAGTTGAGACTATCTGTGAGAGAGCCCATGTGTTGGGTGTGCCCATGTGATGGGTGTGCGTCAGACTCTGGACTGAGTTGTGATGACGTGTGGTCTCTTGTTTACTCTAGACTGAGTTGAGATGACTTGAGATGGTCTCTTGCTTTGTACTCCTCTGGACTGAGTTGAGTCGGCTTGAGATGGTCTCCTGCCTTGTACTCCTATGGACTTAGTTGAGTCGGCTTGAGATGGTTCTCCAAATGGTACTCATGTGGACTCAGTTGAGTTAATATGTTAAGTGTGACGTCCTTGTGGGTGAGCAAAGGTGGACGTGTCCCTAGTGGCTGAGCACTAGAGGATGTGTGGATCCCTTGCTATATTGTCGGAGAGTAAGATTTGTTGTAACCCTAATTTGTGTTGTAAAGGGTACAAGTTGACCCCACCATGTAAAGATAATTAATATTGTGTCAAAGATTAATTATATTATTGAGTTGAAGAGGTCAACCCTATTGAGCCAATAGAAACACCTATTGTTGTGTCAGGTCTTGTATAAATAGGAGGATATCCCCATTGTGGATCTCACTCACTTCATTTGTCATCTCATAATTTCAGCAACAATTGTACAATTGAAGTGCACATCTCTCTTGGGTGCAAGTTTCTAGGTCAAGTAAGCACCCTCTTGTGTGCTAGGGTTTGGTGGTGTGTGGAGAATCTTCTCTCGACATTATAGCAAAGGATTGCTCGGTTTTTCCCTTGATTGAGAAGGGTTTTCCCGAGATAAACTCTTGTATTCTTGTGCATGGTTATTCTTCTTGTGATCTTGGTTATTGCAGCACTTGTGTATGGGATTGTTGCATTGTTTATGGTTCAAGTACATGCTAAATTGAAATAAACCACATGTGCATGAGCTAAGCATTAAAATTCAACAAGCAGATGACTTGGGATGATCTACTTGTGTCGTGGCCATAAATGCATAGAAGGTTGACTCCTATGTATGCTCTGTGACATGAGCTCGTTGTTGAGGCACTGCCTTGTTGGTTTTTTGGTTAGCCAACCTCTTTCTGCAGTGCTTCTTCATATGGCTCTCCTTGCCACAATAATGGCATTTGATGGTCTTCTGATCCTTGGTGACATCCTCATCGTTGCTCTATCCTTTCTTCTTGGCCCATTTTCCTTTGCCCTTTAATTTGGCAGCAAATGCTTCTTTAGAAACCTACGTCTCACTACTACTACTGAATTGTTTCTTCCATATGTCCTGCTATAAGAGCTTATTGCAAAACTCATCAAACTTTAGGTCAGCATTCGTAGAAGTGATGTTCAGGGTCTAAATAAAGTGCTCGTAAGCACATGGTAAACTTTTCAGTGTGATTACCACCATGTCTTCTTCCTCCATCTACCGACCAATGTCCATCAATTATTCTCGAAAATCTTTGATATTGAGAAAACACTGCTGGAGGGATACATGCTCATCCATCATCATCAAAAACATGTTCTTCGGGAAGAAGGCTCTACCCTTGTCCAATGTCTCATGCAAATCTTTCAAATGTCTCCAGATCCTTGAGGAAGTCTTACCTATCTGGACATTTTTAAGCATCTCATCTGTCACAGACAACTTAATTAGCTTCATAGCTTCTTTGTCTTTCTCAACAAACTTACCCTGGTCTTTAACCGCAACTGTAGGCCATGTAAGTTTACCAAGGAAAATATTTGTCAGGCACCTGTACTAAAAAATGGTCAGCATCCACTGCTTCCACATGTTGGAGTTCTTGCCTGTGAACCTCTAACTCCCTTCCAATGTGATGTTGGGTAAACATGCCATAGGTCAAGGTTAAAAATAATCCTAGTCTCAAGAACAAAGTAATATCCTGAAAATTTGTAGATTTATAATAAATTTGCCCAAAAATTGTTGATAAGTGTAGCAAGGAAGGTCTTCCTCCATGTGGTGGCATCCTAGCATGGTGGGGGACAATGAAACTAGCCAAGTTGATGGTTAAATCTCCTTCCTAAAGTTTTACTTAGGAAAAAGTACATTTGATGTGTTATATTCTTTTGTTGACTTTATGAGCACCTTTTCTAAGGTTTAAGTGTAAAAAAAATTAAGTGATGGTCTTTTAATCTTGACCATTGATCTTCTTGGAGTATGGAGGGTTAATCCTAGCCCTTGATCTCTTTGGAGATAGGGGTTTTGCTTGCTCATTGAGATAAAGAGAAATCGACTTGGTGGTTGGGCACATTATGCATTTGAGAGAGGGCGAATTTCAGCAAGAGAGGAAGAGATTTGCTTAAAGTTTGTTGGAGGAGATTTGCAAAGAGGACAAAGGAGACATCTAGCAAGGAGATCGACCTACTTTCCTTAGCATTTGCAAAGGCCGAACTTCAAATTTGAGAGGGAGTCGTACAGGGTGACGTAGAGGTGACGCAATAGGTCGTACACACTGCGCAGAGGTGACGCAACAGGTCGTACGCACTGTGCAGAGGCCATCGATTGGGTTCTTCTGAGTTGTTTTTGTTGGTTCACTGGATTGGGAGAGGGTCGAACATGTGTTGAGAAGAATGCAATCATACTGATATAATGTTTGTGGAAAAATGCCAGATCACACTGTTAGATTTCGAAGTGCACTGAGACCGATGCACACGCACCTCAGGTCTGGTCTAGGTTCTCAACAGTATACACAAAATTATACAATTTGAATTGTGAACATAAACACACTGAGATGCCTAACAACGTAGCACAGAGGAAAATAAACCAGCAATTGAATCATACACAAGTACACAGGAATTTAATGCCCAAATCACTATTGTACCTGCTGACAACCACATGTGCACGTTGTACCATCCTCCTAGGCACTAGTGGCAGCCTCTCCTAGCAGGGTTGAACCCTCCAACAGGCCCGAGGCAGCCTCTCTCAACAGGTCAAGCCCTTAACCCTGTTGTCGCTACCCTTTTCCAGCCTGCTACACCTAACCAAACCCTGTGGCGGCCTAACTAGGACCTGCGACTGCCCTATCTCACTAGGCCAAGCCACCCTAGAACTTGTTGCAGCCTTCTCTCATGTTGGTCGAGTCCGCCAAGACAGTCGTTGCCTCTCTCCTTGTTGACCAAGCCTCTTGATGCCCTATTCAACCCCTCCTTACCTGCCCAAGACAAGAAAAGACTACAGATTTGAGGCCTAGCAGCCTCTCTCCATGGCTGGACTGAAGTCACCACACTCTCTTCCCATGCTAGTTGAGGTCACCAAGACTCCACAAGAATGAAATGTCACATCATCCTTAATGTCCTTTATATACAACTCTAAGGGTGAGAAAAAGCCTATAAAGTAACTCAACATTAAATTAGAATATTTAATTCCTCTTTGTGGGTGTGAAGCCCCAACACAAGCCCACAAAGCCCATGAACCCCAAGCTCCAATCCAAGGGCATTTTCACTAAAACGAAAAGTGCAATGAGGTGCCAATGAAGATTCTGACATGTTCAACACCTAGGCCATGTGAGAATATATGCTGACTCTGAGCCTGTTGACTCCCTCTAAATCTACTGACTCCCTCTGAAGTTGAGATCCCTCCGAGTCTACACAACCTTTGGAGCTACCTGCTCCCTGTCCACTGTCACTCTGCTACTACTGGTCATAGCTCGCATAGGTTGGCCCTTCTGCCTTTACAGGTTGCTCTCTCTAACTCCAATACCATTGTTGTGTCTGAGCTAGATCCTTTGAACATGAATAACACCCATCAATCCCGAAACAAAACAGCATATCCCTTATCCTCAATCGTTGAGTCTCAGAACACAGTCCTGGCACCCATAGCACATTTGCCACTCACAACACATCCCCTGACTCCATATGGAACGGCATTGTACCAAAGCCTTGCACTACATACCTGGTCCTCATACCAAGCTTCATGTACATGTTGATGATTGCAGCGTCGTGAGACATCCTCCAAGATACGTTCTCCTCTGTGACTGAGTTGAGTTGACCTGTGAGGGAGCCCAGTGTTGGGAATACCCACGTGATAGGGCATCGTTCTCCTCTGTGTGAGAGTTGAGTCATCCCCCAGTGGTTGGGGCATCGTTCTCCTCTAGAGAGTTGAGTCGTCCCCCAGTGGTTGGGTGTGCCCATGTGATGGGTGTATCATTCTCATGTGACACTGCCAAGGAAAACACTATCTCACTCCTGTCAACACAGGTGTGAAAAGGGACAAGTGTAATCTGACCTCACTCCTAACAAAATAGGTGTGAAAATAGGTCACGTCAAATCAGCCTCACTCCTACTACGTAGCTGTTAAAAGAGACTGATGACAAGTGTCCAAAACTGCCCAACAATCCTCTGCAAAATTCTGCCTTCTAACAACCACTGAATGAGTCAAATAGCTGTCCTCAAAAATCTGCCAAGAAGATGTGTATGACAGCCAACAAAATGTTGTCTCAACTGCTCAAAATTTCAGCCACCAACGCTCTGATACCATGAAGATTTTACAGATCCTATCATCTTGTCAACTAGGTCTGTCTTTGACCACAGTTAAGCTCTAAGTTTCAACTGCCAGGTAAAGTATTTGCTGTTGTTTTATAACAGCCAACAGTCCAAGTGTTCTTTGCTGATTTGTTACGGTTATACTTTCAATTTTGGGTGCTCCAGCATGTAGTTTGTGTCCAGATGTTAGCACATGCATCTCAAAATAAATATAACACACCTATAGATCTTTACAGCTGAAAATAAAGAGATCTAAGAGACTAATCAATGCATTTGTGTACACAAGTATTTTTGGTCAACATGACCCTAGATAAAAAAACCCCCCGGAGAAAACCAGTTTGGAATGTATATGTATATATGAGGAAAGCAGAAGAAGGATTAGAGCTAAAACAATAAATGATGGAACCTAATACAATAGCAACTCAATCTGAGTTGATATACAAGTCCAAAACCTCCAAGAGCACCCCAGAATGGTGCACCCAACATGTAAGCTGTCGAATCCACTGAAACTGCTCCAACTGCCAACTGTGAGCTCAAATCTGGAAACCCCTCTGCAATAATGAAGCTCTATTGAATGGCTGTCCTCTGCAACTGATCTCATTGCAATCTGATGGCTAGAAATCTCTCAACTGCTGATGCACCCCAATCTGGCAATGCGCCCTCCTCAGAAGCAAAACCTCTCCTGTAAATAAACTATGGGATATGATGCAAGCCTCCCTCCATGAAAGCTAGCGCCCAAGCTATATCATCCTCACAAAACTGACCTCATCCTCATCCTCCAAGAGCTCCTCTCTCAATGAACAAAAGACCAAATGAAGAATGCGCCCTCCTTCACCCTTTGCACCCCTCTTTGACATCCAAAAGGAAACCTAGATAATGAACGGTGGAGATCATCTCATCTCCCATCTAATCAATGGTTGAGATCTCCCCATAAATATCTAAATCACAAACCCACTTTGGGTTAAGTTTCCTAAGTCAACTTTATGTCTCTAATTCACCCCTTTGTGAATTGATAGTCACTTTTAGGCCAAAATGACTAAATTCCACTTTAGAGAAAGTCAAAGTGAAATTAGACAAAAGTACAAGGTACAAAGTGTAATGTCCTTCTCTCATGTGCTAAGGAGGTCAGAAGCACATGGGGAACACCTCCCAAGGTACAAAACTCAACACTCCCTCTTACCGAGGAAGGTGTTCCTCACCAAGCCCATCTTGTCTCTGAAATAGACATGATTGCCCCGTGGCAGGGCCTTGGTGAGAATATCTGCAACCTGGTCATCTGTAGATACATACTGCAATTGAACTGCCCCTCTCTAAACCTAGTCACGAATGAAGTGGTACCTGATCTCAATATGCTTTGACCGGTCATGAAACACTGGATTCTCAGAGAGTTTTATGCAACTCTGATTACCACAGTGAATGGCAGTCGGTGACATCTCCTGACCAAATAAACCAACCAGCATCTTACGAAGCCAAATGGCCTCGCAACTGGCCTGACTGGCCGCCATATACTCTGCCTCGGCCGAACTCAAAGCAACTGACTTCTGCTTCCGACTGAACTAGGAAACAAGTCCTGACCCCAAACTAAAGCAGCGCCCTGAGGTGTTTTTCCTTACAGCAGCACATCCTGCCCAGTCTGAATCTGTGTAGCCAACCAAACTGAATCCATCTCCCCTAACATAGTCTAGGTCATAATCCACTGTCCCAGCAACATATCTCAAGACGTGTTTTGCCCCAACCATGTGAACACTCGGCTCAACCATGTACTGGCTTAGTGTGTTCACGGCAAAACATATATATGGTCTGGTGTTAACCAGATACATAAGTGAACCAATCAACTGCTTGTATACTGTGGCATCCACCAACTGGCTATATGAAGCACTAAGCTTCTTCCAGTTGGTGATCATAGGTGTAGACATGGGTCTACAGTCCTCCATCTGAAACCTGCTCAAAATATCTGCTGCATACTTCCCCTGCCCGAGAAATATGTGACCCTCCTCCTGCCATACCTCCATAGCCAGAAAGTACTGCATCAATCCGATATCACTCATCTCAAACTCTAATGCAAGTCCCAGCTTGCACTCAACTATGAGATCCTCGGCTCCAGTAATGAATAAATCATCAACATACAAAATAAGAATGAGCGTGTCCTCACCCCTAATGACGAAATAGAGGTTTGGATCAGCATCGCTCTTCTCGAAGCCCATCTGAAGCAAATAAGTATCAATCCGTGCATACCAAGCTCGGGGAGCTTGCTTCAGACCATATAGTGACTTCCTCAGAAGACACACGTGAGTCTCCCTGTCACTCACCTCAAAACTATGTGGCTGCTCTATGTACACCTCCTCCTCAATAAAGCCATTCAGAAATGCGGTTTTCACATCCATCTGGTGAATGCACCAACCCATCTCTGCTACTATGGCAATGATAGTCCTGATAGAAGTGTATCTCGCAACTGGTGTGAAAGTCTCGTCATAATCGAGTCCCTCAATCTGTGAGAAGCCTCGTGCCACAAAACGGGACTTGTGTTTCTCCACGCTACCATCTGCAACAATCTTGGTCTTGTACAACCACCTGGAAGTCACCACTGACTTCCCCACTGGCCTCGGAACCACATCCCAGACATCATTGCGCACAATGGAGTCATACTCCTCGACCATGGCCTCTCTCCAGACCTGATGGTCCATTGCCTGCGCAAAAGTCTGTGGCTCAGTATCCATGATACTCGTCACTAGTGCCAAATATGCTCCCATTCTGACTGGTGGCTTGCTCTCTCTGATCTGGTTCTTGGGCTCCCCTACATTCTCCCTGGCCTCCTTCAGGGTCTCCTGAAACCATCTAGGTCTCCTCTTCCCTGAAGCGGTCAACGGAGAAGTAAGGTCTCTCTACCCAAGAGTGGTTGGCTCAGGACTCGTCTCAACACTCTGAGATCCTGAAGTCTGTACTCCCTCTGAAGTCTGTACCCCATCTGACTGAAACTGCTCTGACTCTGACCTTGAAGCTGTGCATGGTGACCCTGTCACCCCTGATACTGGTGTACCTGATGTCTGAGGCTGTGCTCCCTCTAAGACTGCAACTAGCAACTTTGCATCATCCTCAACTCCAACTCTCGACTCAAGAGATCTCGCAAAAGCCCTATCCTCCTCAAATATGATATCTCTGCTCACCACCACTTTCCTAAGTGGCGGAATGTAGATGTGATAGGCTTTCGACACCTCTGAGTATCCAACTAGAATCCCCTGTTGGGCTGTGGGGTCTAGCTTTGTCCTCCTCTCCGAGGGGACGTGAGAGAAAGTCAAGCACCCAAATATCCTGATGTACTCGACATTGGGCCTCCTATCAATGAAGGCCTCCTCAGGAGTCATCTTCCCCAAAATCCTATGGGGGCTCCTGTTCTGCAGGTAAACTGTAGTAGCACATGCCTCTGCCCACAAGTACAAAGGCAAACTCTTATCATGCAGCATAGATCTCGTTGCACCGGTAATGGCCCGGTTCTTCCTCTCAGCAACCCCATTCTGTTGGGGATTGTATGGTACGATCATCTGTCTCCTTATGCCATGTTGTGCACAGAAGTCTACAAACTGTCTCGAGGAATACTCTCCCCTGTTATCCGACCGTAGGACTTTGATCTTCTTTCCCGATTGGTTCTCCACAAGAGCTCTGAACTCTTGGAACCATGTGAAGACCTCACTCTTGGCCTTTAGGAAATAGATCCAAGTCTTCCTCGAGCAGTCATCAATAAATGTGAGATAGTACTCACAACCACTCAAGGACCTCCGAGTCATGGGCCCACACACGTCCATGTGTACTAAATCCAGTATCCCAGCTGACCTGGTGTCACTATTGGGGAACGATGCCTTGGCAAACTTGCCAAGCGCACACCCTCTGCAAACATC
>ML790261.1:417585-431804 GCA_009831015.1 Picea engelmannii | reverse complement strand
GCCCAAGCTATATCATCCTCACAAAACTGACCTCATCCTCATCCTCCAAGAGCTCCTCTCTCAATGAACAAAAGACCAAATGAAGAATGTGCCCTCCTTCACCCTTTGCACCCCTCTTTGACATCCAAAAGGAAACCTAGATAATGAATGGTGGAGATCATCTCATCTCCCATCTAATCAATGGTTGAGATCTCCCCATAAATATCTAAATCACAAACCCACTTTGGGTTAAGTTTCCTAAGTCAACTTTATGTCTCTAATTCACCCCTTTGTGAATTAATAGTCACTTTTAGGCCAAAAATGACTAAATTCCACTTTAGACAAAGTCAAAGTGAAATTAGACAAAAGTACAAGGTACAAAGTGTAATGTCCTTCCCTCATGTGCTAAGGAGGTCAGAAGCACATGGGGAACACCTCCCAAGGTACAAAACTCAGCACAAACTGCCAAACATATGAAGCTATTTTGTCCGTGCCAAAGCACCTGAACTGCACCCATCGCAACTCGCTATGACAAGCCACCGGAAGTCCATCCACAAGGTTGGCAACCCAACACACAAAATACTGTTGCAAACAGAGCTCTCTGTCAATCCACGAAAACTCCCAAACTGCCACACCACCAAGCTAAAATAGCCCACAACTCCTCGTCTGAACGATATGCTCCATGTCTTCTCAAAATTACTGTCATCTACATCAATCATTATAGCTCCCTCTCAGAGCTAGCTCCTCAACACTGCTACAACTCCCTCTCAGAGTTGTCACCTATGTAGATAACTCAAATCCAACTGCCAACACAATACCTCAAGCTCCAATATCATGTTAGATTTCGAAGTGCATTGAGACCAGTGCACACGCACCTCAGGTCTAGTCTAGGTTGTGAACAGTATACACAAAATTATACAATTTGAACTGTGAACATAAACACACTAAGATGCCTAACAACTTAGCACAGTAGAAAATAAACCAGCAATTGAATCATACACAAGTACACGCGAATTTAATGCCCAAATCACTTGTTCCTAATCCTAGAACAATGGGCTCCCGTACCAGGGAAAACAGCGCAATTCTTACATAAAAGAAAGATACCAAGAATCACTTACAAAACCCTATCAGTTTTCATGTCCAAGTTTGGCTAAGTCCTTCCAGCCTTATCCATTGTCCTTAGCAGAGGTTCCTAGGTTGTGGCTGAGTCCTTTCATCCCCCAGCCTGCTCCTCTCCTTCCTCACCAATCAGCCCTATACTTATGCTTTTCATGGTCCTCAAAAACATGCCCAAAAGGAGTTGTTGTAACACTCCTCAAACTAGCTCCTTGACACTGCTACAACTCCCTCTTAGAGTTGTCACCTATGTAGATAACTCAAATCCAATTGCCAACACAATACCTCAAGCTCCAATACCATGTTAGATTTCGAAGTGCACTGAGACCGGTGCACACACACCTCAGGTCTGGTCTAGGTTCTCAATAGTATACACAAAATTATACAATTTGAACTATGAACATAAACACATTGAGATGCCTAACAACTTAGCACGGCGGAAAATAAACCAACAATTGAATCATACACAAGTACAAAGAAATTTAGTGCCCAAATCACTTGTTCTTAAACCCAGAACAATGGCCTCACATACCAGGGAAAACAACCCAATTCTTACATAAAAGAAAGATACCAAGAATCGCTTACAAAGCCCTCTCAGTTTTCGTGTCCAATTTTGGCTAAGTCCTTCCAGCCTTATCCATTGTCCTTAGTTGAGGTTCCTAGGTTGTGGTTGAGTCCTTCCAGCCCCCGTCTTGCTCCTCTCCTTGCTCATGGATCAGCCCTATATGTAGGCATGTCCTGGTCCTCAAAAACGTGCCCAAAAGGAGTTGTTGTAACATCCCTCAAACTGTTGTTGTGATAGTCCTTATGACTGCCTCAAGACTATCCAAAAGCTCAGCTAAATCATCCCTCCAAGCTATCCCAAAAGGGTTGTTGTAACATACCAGTTACAACCCTCAATCACCGCTCAAAATTGATCCTAGTCTGCTATCTTGGCCCACTGAATTGCCCATAATTTGTTGCTCATTGTTGTACCTGCTGACAGCGACCTATGCATGTTGTACCAGCCTCCTAGGCACCAGTGGCATCCTCTCCAAGTAGGGATGAACCCTCCCACAAGCCTGTGGCAGCCTCTCTCAACACGTCGAGCCCTTAACCCTATGCCCTTTTCCAACCTCCTACAATTGGTTGAGCCTTGTGGCAGCCTAGCTAGGACATGCGGCTTCCCTATCACACTATGTCGAGCCACCCTAGGACCTGTTGCAGCCTTCTCTCATGTTGGTCGAGTCCTCCAAGACAGTCATTGCCTCTCTCCTTGCTGGCCAAGCCTCCTATTGTCGTATTCAGCCCCTCCTTACCTACCCAAGACAAGAAAAGACTGCATATTTGAGGCCTAGTGGCCTCTCTCCATGGTTGGACTAAAGTCACCACACTCTCTTCTCATGCTAGTTGAGGTCACCAAGACTCTACAAGAATGAAATGTCACATCACCCTTAATGTCCTTTATATACAACTCTAAGGGTGAGTAAAATCCCTTAAAGTAACTCAACATTAAATTGGAATATTTAATTCCTCTTTGTGGGTGTGAAGCCCCAACACAAGCCCACAAAGCCCATCATCAAGCCGATGAAGCCCCAAGCTCCAATCCAAGGGCATTTTCACTGAAACGAAAGTGCAACGAGGTGCCAATGAAGATTCTCACATGCCCAACACTAAGGCCATGGGAGAATGCCTACCTGAAGCTACAAAACATCAACACAAACAAGGTCTAAAAAGGGTGGCCAAGGACCGAACTAGAACGCAGCTCTAATACCAATGAAATGAACAAAGCAAATATCCAACATAAGGACGACAGACAATTGAAATCCATATAGAACAAAATATATATAAAACAATGAATAAGATATAATGAATGATATTACAATGACCACCATGACAATATATATACACATTGACTAGTCACATTGGTTGAATGGTCATGTCCTTTAGTTAGGTCATGTCCCTTAGTTAGGATGTGACATTTCATTTATTATTATTATTATTTATTTATTTGATGTTATATATATATATATATATATATATATATATATATATATTATGTTCATTACAGTGACAGTGGCCAGTTATCTGATGAAGATCATTGAGCTAAGAGATCGATGCTTTGCAATCAGTATGAAGATCGATGATGAGGAATTAGTGCCCATTGCACTAAACGATTTCTCACCACAATGGGAAGCTTTTGCACATGGTGTTTAAGCTTGAGAACACCTACCAACTTTTGAGAAGCTTTGGGACACATTCATCTTGGAAGAAACAATGGCAGTAAGAGTAGATGAAACAGAAGACCTTGGTCTCAATGGGAAAGTGAGGAAAGGTGGTAAGAAAGGAGGACCCAATAAAGGTAAGAAGGAAGAGTCATTTTCTTCTAAATGGTAAGGATTTAAGTCATGTGACATGTTTTAAGTGCCACAAGAAGGGGCATTGTGCTAGTCAATGTCTTGAGAAGGAGGAGGCAAATGGCAAGCAACAACAAAAGCAGTTTGCATGGAGTTTAGAAGCTTCAGCCAGGTGGATGAGCTAGCATCCAAACTTGAAATCATTTTCTCTATGGTTTCATGAGTTTCCACCAATACCATTTTTGGTGTTGGTTGGTATGTGGATAGTGGAGCATTGAGACATATGACTTTCAACAAGAATATCTTTAACGAATTTCAAGAACAGGATGTTGGTATACAAGTGGAGTTGGGTGACAATGTCGCATATTCGGTTATTAGAATGGGCTCCATCGCTTTTTGGATGCCTTCGAGTGATGTACTCAAATTGCAAGATGTTTTGTTTGTCCCTAGTTTAACAAAGAATCTTCTTTTTGTTTTGGCAAGATCACAAATTTAAGTGTCGAGTTCAATTAAATGATTAGCAGTGCACTATTACAGATTGCAACCAAGAAACTGGTCAAGTTTTGGCCAAAGGAGGGCAAAAAGGGGCCTTTTACAAGCTACTTGTTGATACATTGAAGCATGATGCTCTAGTGCATGACAGTGACAAGTTGTGTGAGTTGTGGCACAGTCACTTTGGTGACTTACACTATGGAGAACTTCCTCTCTTGAAAAATATGGTGTAGCAATTCCCAAACTTCAAGATTGAAAAGATTGGAATGTGCAAGGGATGTCCACTTGGAAAACATTCAAAGGTTGCATTTCCATCCAATGAGAAAAAATCGAGAGAGATTCTTGAGTTGATCCATTCGGATGTGTGTGGACTTATACATCTTCTTCATCACCATAGGTAGTCTGTACTATGATTCCTTCATTGAAGATTCCTCTTGTAAAACTTGGATTTATTTTATGAAGACTAAGGATGAAATGTTCTTCAAGTTGAAAGAGTTCAAATCCTTTCTTGAAAATCAAACAAAGAAAAAGATCGAAGTGCTTAGATCTAATAATGGAGGAAAATACACCTCCAAGGATTTTGATGCCTTTTGTAGAGAAGCAAGGATCAAGAGGGAGTGACCATTGCTTACAACCCATGGCGAAATGGGGTTGCAAAGACTTTTGCATTATTGGCAAGCTATACTTTTATCAGTACCGTCATGTCTTTAGCTTTGTGCTTTGGTTGGCCTTTATACCTGATGGATGTAAAAACTGCTAGTGTACTTGAATAGGAGGTGTACATAAATTAGTCGAGAGGTTTTGAGGTGCATGGGCAAGATAACCATGTGTGTAGGGGGAAAAAATCCCCTTGCAGGATAAAGCAGGCATCGCATGCTTGGTACTCCAAGATCAATGAATACTTGCTATGTTTGGACTTCACCAAAACTTTTACAAATCCCAATCTTTATTATTTATGTGATAGATACGATCTGCTTGTTTTGGTCTTGTATGTAGATACTCTGACTCTTACAGGGAGTTTGGAGCAACTCATTTTGTGGTGCACAAAGGAATTGGCTAGTGAACTTGACTTGAAGGCCATGGGTCCATTGCTAGGACTACAAGTTTGGCAAGTTGCGGATTATTAATTTCTTCAAACCCAGCAATTAGAAATTTAATGCCAATAATTTAATGACTCAGAATTTAATCTATGCTGATATAAATTCTGTAAACTATGCAGAAAATTTACAGTTGAGTTTTAACCATTAAAAATGCACAGCGGAATCATAAACAACACACACATTTGAACACAAATATTTCTGAGAAATGCCCCCTAGAAAGACCCCGAAGGAAAAACCAGTAAATGAAGGAAAATAATTATAGCAGCTAATTCAGAAATTTCTTACAACCCAGCAAACTCAGCCTGTTTGACCCATCTTTTTCGGCCCAGCGTTTCCAGCACTGCTTTTTCAGCCCGGCTTTTTTCGCACAACTCTTTTGGCCCAGCTTTTTTCGACCCTTCTTTTTCAGCGCAATTACTTTTTCGACCCTGCAAAATCTTTCCTCCAGCTGCAAATTCGCCCTCTTCCTCTCAGCTTAATGTGTGCCTCTCACTCTCCTTAGATCTACTTTTATAATCTCTTAATGACCAAATCCCTAACCATAAGATCTCAATGGTCAAGATTAGATCTTGCCTCCCCAAGATCGACAGTTGTGATTTAATCTCTCGTTGAGATGACTTAAATCATTTAAGTCACTCAACTTTATAAAAAGTCACTTTAAATCATTAAATAAAAGCCAATTTAACTTTATAAATGCAATTATAAAGTTAAAGATGTAGAGAGCATCGCTTAGACACTTACGCATGCTAGGCACTGCCAATGGGAAAGTACCTGTCCGAGCTATCCCAAAAACTAACACTCCCTCTTAGCGAGGAAGGTACTTCTGGAACCTCCAACTGGATCTGTCTCCAACCCCATCACTCCATTTGTTGTTGTAGTTGCTCCATCTAAACCAGAAAGCTTACCTGCCACCTGCACTGGATCATGTGTTGAAGATTTGTTCCTCCTCTCCATGCCCTTAGGAGTCTCCTCACACTCTTGAGCATCCAACTGTGTTATACCAGTTGAGACTCCTGACAGTACTGGAAGTAGCCTCACAACCACTTGTCACTGACATTGATCATGAATCCAAGATCTCCTTGGACTTACACACAGGCTATCCCAGCGACTTGTATAACCTCCCTTGTCTGACACCAAGCATTGTTGTTGAGTCCAGGGTAGCGCCCTCTAGATATATGAACACATGTCCACACTCGAACATAACTCCATATCCCTCATCCTCCAAAGTCAATACCGATAGCAAGCTTACCTTCAACTCCGAAACAAACAACACCTCTGCCACCTCCGTCATATAGAGAGATGAGCCACTGTCCACAATCCATGCTGCAATCTCCCCAAACTCTACACTACCATTGCCTGAAAGACAAGACACGAGAAAATTCCTTCTCGAACTTCTCAGCAAAATCATCGATCTTGGTTTGATGTTGATGTTGCTACTTGTGTCTCCTTCTTGCTCTTCTTCTTGTTTGGACACTGGCTTGCATAGTGCCCAATCTTATGACATGCAAAGCATTTCACTTTGCTCATGTCCTTATTTCCATCTCCCCTACCCTTCTTTGCATGAAAAGCAACATTCTCCTCATCTTCATCACCCTTAGCCTCCTCTCGAGTCTCCTCCTGAGAGAAGTCATCCCACAACCTCTACCAGTCAGGGAGATGTTCTCGTGCCACAACTCCCTTCACCAACGGAGCCCACTTCTCTGAGAACCCATCCAGAGTTGTCCTCACAAGTTCATCATCTTTGACTACCTCTCCAACAATTGTTAACTCATCACGAACCTGTGATATCCTGGTGAGATACGATGCCACTGTGTCAGTCTTAGACATCTTGGTGCTCCTGAGTTTCTCCCTCGACACCATCTTCTTGTTTTGGTTTCCACTCTGATAAATCTTTGTTAGAGCCTCCCACATCTCATAGGTGTTTTTCTTTTCGGACACATGAGGTATGATATGGTCCTTCGCGGCATCCAAGAGCATCTTTTTGGCTTTCACATTTTTCTTATTGTAGGCCGCCAAAAGAGTTGTATCTATGGGAACAACCTAGGTTTTCTCCACAATGTCCCATATTTCGTTTTCCTCCAACAGCAACGCAATCCGCTCTTTCCATGGGCTAAAATTCGTAGCCCCGTCCAACCTATCCTCGAACCTCAATCCAATAGCCATCCTCGTCCAACTAACCAACAATACTTTTCCCTTCCTTTATCCGAGCAAAACCCCTGCAATCCCTGCAAATCCTTGCGCCAAATTCTTCAGTGCCACTCTTCAAATTCCCAGCTCTGATACCATGTTAATTTCTTGAAACCCAGCAAGCAGAAATTTTATGACAATAATTTAACAACTCGGAATTTAATCTATTGCTGATTTAAATTATGTAAACTATGCAGAAATATTGCAGCTGAGTTTTAACCATTAAAATTCATAGTGGAATCATAAACAACACATATTTGAACAAAGATATTTCTAGGCAGTGCCCCTGGAAAAACCTCGAAGGGAAAACCAGTAAATGAGAGGATTTTATTGGCTTCAGAGGAAGAAAATAATTACAGCAGCTAATTCATAAATTTCTTACAGCCCAGCAAACTCGGCTTGTTTGGCCCGGCTTTTTCCGCCTAGCTTTTTCCGGCCTAGCTTTTTCGGCCCTGAAAAATCTTTCATCCAACTGCAAATTCACCCTCTTCCTCGGCCAAATTGCCCTCTTCCTCTCAGCTCAATGTGTGCCTCTCACTCTCCATAGATCTGCTTTTATAATCTCTTAATAACCAAATCCCTAACCCTAAGATCTCAACGGTCAAAATTAGATATTTCCTTCCCAAGATCGACGGTTGTGACTTAATCTCTCATTGAGATGGCTTAAATCACTTAAGTCACTCAATATTATAAAAAGTCACTTTAAGGCATTAAATAAAAGCCACTTTAACTTTATAAATGCAATTATAAAGTTAAAGATCTAAAAAGCATTGCTCGAACACCTCTACATGCTAACAAAACCATGTCTGAGCTACCCCAAAAAACTAACACGAATGAGGTATTCGTTGGACAAGGAAAGTACATCTTAAAGATTCTGAAAAGAGTTCAAAGTTCAAAAGGGAGCAGTGGCCTTGGTTTACATTCCTTCAAATGCATAGGTGGCCAACATTCTAACAAAACCCTTGACAAAGGGGAAGTTTGAGATGTTGAGGCAGACACTTGGTGTGATGGAGATTAGTTTCCTCACAAAGAGGGAATGTTAGTTTACCTATTGCTCAAAGAGTGTTTGACTCTCACTATGAGAGGGACATATTAGTGGGCGAGAGTCTCATGAGGGTGAATTGTCTCATAGTCCCTTTTCATTTATTTATTTTTGACACATGGAGTTTTTGGCCTAGGAGAGTGTACTACTTACGTTGTTGCATAAAAATGTGTTATTCCATAAAAATACGTAAACTGGGTGCTTGGCATGTGTGGGCATGTACCCAGCTTGGTACATGTGGGTGCACTACTTAAATTGTTGCATAAAAACATATGGAGCGAGTGCTTGGCATGTGTGGACATGTACATACCTTGACACATCTGGGGCACGCTACTTGTGTTAATTACTTGGAGAAACGTGCTTGGCATGAGTTGTCATGTAACCAGCTACCTTTAATACATGTGAGGCTCATTAATTGGTTAAGGTTAAAGAGAACCTTGTCAAGGTGGAGCGTTCCACTTGTGGACTCATTCTCTTAAATGGGCCTAGTCTAGGGTTTTTACTTCTATGCATGATAGCTAGAGTGAAGAGTATTGTGAGGTGACACCTAGGGTGTTCTAGTCAGTTTTCCATGGGGACGCAACCCACAGGGTGGGGTGAACACCCCCCACGTTTCCCACACATCCGGGACAGGGGGTCTACTGGGGAAACATTTCCTCAAAAGGGGTGCTTCTAGGTGTCCCCCCTCAAAAAGGGGTGCTTCTGGACGCACCCCCTCCAAAGGGGGACTCCTGGGTGTCCCCCCTAAATTTTTGGCTAACAAGACTTAAATTTAAAAAAAAAAAATTAAAATAACAAAAACTATTTTATTAAAAAGTCAAAAACCTACCTCACATAGTGACATTCCAATTGATGGTCCTGATGACTTCATGCAGCAGATGGATGTAGAGGACCAGACAATGAGATTGACTCCTTGATGCTCATTTTATTTTCAATGTTCATTGTCCATTTTTAATTGTCAATTGTAAATTTTAAGTCCTGACTCTGGATACTGATGACCTCATATTGAGTCTTTGACTTGTCACTCCTTACTATTTTTGAGTAATTTTAATTTACTATTTCAGACTTTTGTATCTATTATTTTTCTTAATATTAATTTAGTAATTAGATTCTAGAATAATGAATGATGAATTTAAATCAATGTATACAGTATTTTACTATATCTGTTTCATTTATGATTTATGAATCAATGTATTTCATTACTGAATCATGTTTATTATTTATATCATTTACAAATTTAAATTTAGTACTAGTTTACTGTTTACTATTTACATTGCACAATGATGAATTTACATGGGATGAATTGTTATTGTTGAGATTTTATCATTAATATTTATAGTTTTTTTATAATTATAAAGACGGGGACCTCGACGTCCCCCCGTTCCCCATGAATTTCCCCAAAATTGGCGGGTGTTCCCACATGTCCCCCCTGTGCATCTCCCCACTCCCGCGCACCCCTGTCCCGAAGACTTGGTGGAACATTGGTTCTAGTCAAGGGCTTTTCTTTGTGAGCTTGTGAGAAGCTGATTTTGGTTTATGTAATCTTCTTCTCTGTTGTAACAAAAAGATGTGTGATTGTTGATGCATACTGCGTATACTAATCTGATGTTTCCAGATCTGATTTCTATTTACAGCAGAGATGGTCCTGTACTGATTTAGCATGCTACTCTGATTTTCGGATCTGATTTCTTTTCTACTTAATGTTGGGTTGGTGCTGCACTGATTTAGTATTCAGATCTGATCTTCTGACTTCGCTTTTCTGAGATCTATCAGTAGTTTGTAAAATGTAATGACTTAACCTCTTGATATGTGGTGTCTACACTCTTGACTCTTCCGTACAGTCTTTCAGTTTTTGCAAATCCGATGTTTTGATAGGTCTTTCAGAATTTTTTGGATTCCATTGAAGGGTTTAAGTTCTAATGAGGTGAAATTTTAACACCATCAGTTCTTGAAACCCGTCCCCTCATCCCTCTACCCCTAGAAATTTGGGGGTACCTTCCATCTGTCCTTGAAACCCATTTCCCCCATCCCCCCATCCCAAACACACAATGTAACGTGGGAACAAAGTATCACACATTCTATGTTGTGGGTTATCCATATGAAGTCAAGCATGTTAGCATGCAATAATTCTGCCTTTCAATTGCCCAAGGAAAGCACAAAACTTTTAACATTTTCTTTTGCATTTATTTTTACTCGTAATCATAATATAAGGACAACAATATCTAGATATACAATAGGATCATAAAATCACCTAAAATTATAAATGGAATTTTATGATTTTAAATTTACAACACCAGGAAGCATGTGAGGCCAAATCAACCCCGAAAATTTTCATAATTCCCACATTTCAGCAAAGAAAGCAAAGTTTGGAGGCATTGCTCAAGTTTGATTCCAGGCAAGTTAACGAAAATAATCCCTGTTCTGATCTAATTAGCATTGTTTTAACATAGTTGTACCTTAAATATTTGCATAAATTCACTAGGTTTCTTTCCAAAGATGCTGGTTTCCAAAGATCTTACTCGCTCCATTGCCTGCAAAAGTCAGTACAAGAAAATTGTCATTGACAAGAATAACTCATTTGCAAAAGAATGCATGAGGATGATAACATTGGGAGTTAAATCAAGGGTTTAATTAACTTAATTTCGATAAGCAAAAGAATAAAATAGACATCCCTTTTTGAGTTCACAACAATGTACATGCATAGGGAGTATATTTCAAGCCAGCAAAATACTCTCTACAATTTACTATGAGATGCCTTACATTTCAGTGCCATGGTTATTTTTGTGCACATCACAATTACTACCTTCTATTTCGACCATGCATTGCATTTGGTCATGTGTGAATAGTTAGCAGTTTTTCCAATTTTTCAACTTGAACAGTTCCAGGCTCTTTGGATATTTGCCTCCATTCCCAAGCATTAGTATTTCCCCCTGAAACTGCCCCTTTGCTTTGAAGTTTTCTTACAATGTTTTGGCTTCCCAACATAATGGCAAATGGGGTAACCAAGAGTAAATCTTTAAGGGATCAATAAGAATTGAATAACTTCCAAGAACCACCTTATATGTGAAATGCTGATTTGCTTTCTGTTGCAGAAACTGTTTTTTTCTAAGTATGCCATTGCTTGTCTGTTTAATAAATAGAATGCATAACAGCCTAATGATTTTGTTCTAAATAAATTTTACTCATATTCTTCTGCATTCAAGCAGTTCAATAGAATAAGGTTCAATATCATCTATAATTCAATTTATTTTGTTAAAATCTCAATTTCTGGTAATCCTGATTGTCTATTTTCATCGAGACGATATCACCATTTTCCCAATGGAAAGTGACTTCTTTATGCACATGACCAACTTAACATATGCACAGTAGTTGACTTAACTTGTATACCTTCAGTCTATGTTTCAAACATGTTTAAAGAGTACATTATCATGCCATGTGCAATTATGAATGTTTTCATAAGATCACTGAGGTGCTCCTAGACATGTTTAACTATATGCAAGTCTTTGTTCCTTCTTTCATTAATACAAAGAGGTTCTACCTCCTTCAAAATTAAGAAAATCTTTAGAAGAGACACTAAACAACCATCATTTTCTGCTCACACTCGCACAAACTTGTGGAAGACTGTTCATAGTGTTGATATTATGGTAGCTACAGGAGGTATTTACCTCCACGTGTAAACCTGACAAGAATAGAAAACTCCGGGAAGCAAGAGAAACCCTAATGAGTTGGCTAATAACCCTAGAAGACTTGTCGGCTCAAGAAGATAATATGTATTAGGTTATTGGCCTCCAAGAGAAGAAGTCGGCCAGAAGAATTAATATATACTGAATAGACAGGTACCCAGAAGGAGAAGTTGGCCCCAGTAAGTCTGCCAGAACCACTATAAATACAGGGCGTCGGTCTCTCATTTGACACATCTCAACAGTTGCAGAGAGCCAGTTCTGTGTAGTGCAGTTGCAGTCTTGTGCACAGGTTTGGAGAAGAGCTGCTACTGCAGCTAGCAGTTACGTTTTGGCTTGGACTATCTCTTGGCTAGAGTTTGGACTATCTGATCAGCTCTTGTTGGTGCGCTATCCTTGGGGAAAGGTGCGCTACCCTTTGTTTGGCTATCTAGCCTAGGGTTTGTTTCCAGAATGATTCTCTGTCAAGGTTAAGGTGCTCGGAGGGTGGCTTCAGCCTATGGTTGGGTGACAAGGGTATTGTCAATGGTAAAACGAGCACACATCCTTCATATTCTAACACATAGTTCACCGAGGTGCTCCTAGACACGTCTAACTGTATGATAGTCTCTGTTCCGTCTTTCATTAATACAAAGAGGTTTTAACTCCTTCAAAATTGGTCTTCGAAGCGTAAGGAAATCTTTAGAAGAGACACTAAATAATCATCCTTTTTCTCCTCACACTTGCAGAAACTTGTAGAAGACTATCCATTCCCTGGCAATTTTATATATTCTAAATCATAGATTTCTAATGCATCAGTAATTAAAGTGACCTTCAAAGGCTATTAATATTCGAAAATACCTTGCACATTCCATCCAAACATAAATTATAAATACGAGCACCAAATAAAATAAAACAATCTTGAGAAATGGGGATATAGAGACACAAAGGAATTATCAAATCTTGAACTAGATTCAAGTAGTATGAAGTAAATCAAAATTTGTTCATTGAATGACAACAGCCAATACAACATAATAACGAGATCATATGTTCCACCGAATTACCTCCCAGGGATCCAGGATGCATCCTCTATATCCCAAGAACAGGGGGGCAATCGGTGGCAACCCCCAGTGTCTTCATTTGTAGGGGACATCCAGGGATGTGCTTACTGCTTGGGAGATCTCCTGTGAAATGGGGCTATCCTGACAACATCCTGCAGCAATATCTTAAAATGGGGGACATTGGTATATACCCTTATCTCCCAAGAGGATGAAAAAGCATCCCTTGCCGCACCCCCAAACCCCCCTCCCCCCCCAAAAAAAAAAAACCGAGATAGCATGGGTACATGGGTGCATGGTTGTATGTCAAGTACAACTATAGGGTAACTAATACAGATCTCTAAAAAACTGCGTAGTTGATAGATGTATTCATTTACAATTTGATTGTTTTCTTTTAAGGTCTTGTAACTATCTTTCTAATTTCTCTTTTCCATATTTCTTTTTCTGCACTTTCTGATCACTTTGAGTGGTGACATCTGAGACAATGTCTGAGTCTTCTGACGAGGTTGCATCAATGCAAGACTTTGTAACATCATGCCAGGTTATCTTCTTTTTATTATTTTTTCTCAGATTTAAGGTGAAAGGACCTAATGCTTCCGTACATGGTACACCAAAAATTATGTCCAGATAACACCATATAGTTGAGACTTTAAACAAAGATTTTAAAGCATGATTGTCGATCATCAATTGTAATTTGTTGATTTCATCTAGTTTTCCACCACGAGTTTGGCATTCACTAATATTTGTATCAAAAATTTGTAATTGATTTGCCAATCTAATATTGAAGTAATTGTGGATCTCGCTTGCATTAAAGATGATGACATCATCTTTCCTTTGAACAATCCCTCTTGGTTCTAATCTAAGTTGCAAGAAATGTGTAGTACAGAGCTGTCCCATGCTTGTTTCCATACAGCGTGTGGTACAGCCCTGAGACGTATTTACGGCCATACAAACGTGTCCCATGTGTGGGAAACACATTTCGTACCACCGGAAACACGTTTGTGGGCGGTACTAGCCGTCATACGATGCATTTCCAAAAAGGTTTACCTGATTTTTTACTCGGCTTTTCACTAGGTTTGACCAAAAATGCTGGCAATTAATGGTAATGTTAAAAATTTAAGTAAAAGGATAGAAAAGGAAAGATAAAGAAAATGTCGAGGAAAGATTAAGTAAATGTCAACTATAAAGGTTATCAAAGGAAAGATAAAGGAAATGCCAACTATAAAGAAAATGTCAATGGAAAGATAAAG
>ML790261.1:367766-383109 GCA_009831015.1 Picea engelmannii | reverse complement strand
TGTTTAGCCGGGAACATCTGATTGGTGGTGATCTGTGAAAGGGGAAACTTGTCATTGTCTGATTATCCTTTAGCCTCTTCAAAGCCCCAGGTCACTGGGGACGTCTCCCCTAGGCCTCACCTCCCTAAAGAGAAAGAACCATCCCATCGTGGTGACATTGGGTGGGATAGGTTCTTGTTACGCCAGTTTGGCCCTCTACCTTATAGTCTTTTCTCCTAGCTACAAATTGCGCGATAACAGGCCCTACTTGATGAAGAAACATAACCCTAGCACCTCCTCATCGAGTATTTATAAGTGAGGATGGCGCCTCATTTGTTCACCCACTTACTCACACTTCTAGTGTGCATCTTTTGAAGGTAGTTGCAGTTGCAAGGAGAGAGAGGCACATGCTTAGTCCTAGTCTTTTCTTGGTGGTTTTGTCTTAAGTCTTGGCATTGTATTGGCAATCTATTATTGAGGAAGTTTTTTGTTGGGTTTTCTCCCCCATGAGGGTTTCCCAGGATAATATGTTGTGTACCTTGTGATTGCGTTTCTTTCAGTGATCCTACTTATGTTGTTATACTCTAGTAAATTGAAAAGAACTTAATAACAGCTCTAAATTTAACACTTATTTATAGTCTTCCTATCCTTCTAGCTGGGCCGACTTCTCTTCTAGGGTATTTCAACATCTGTCCAATGGATCTCTTGCTTCCAGAATCTTCTCCGCATCTAAGAAAGGTCATCTAGGAGGGAAGGATCCTCCCGCAGCTACCAAAACATCAACATAGTGGGGCATCCTCTGTATCCAAAGATATAAACCATACACTACTTGAATAGGGTCAGATAAGGTGTCTTGAAAAATAAATGGATAAGGCCCACACTGGAGTACCCAACTGAGCGAAAAATATCACCGGGAAGCACCACATGAATCTCATGGATGAGGCACCCTAATTGGCGTGAAATATAGAAGATTGTTCAGAAGCCTCGAGGATCGGGAGAGGAGAAGTAAACTTGATGCTCTTTTAGACAAAGAAGGGTCCTTCAATCCTCTTCCTAGCAGGGATCAGGATGAAAGCGGTGATAAAGGAAATGCAGTACAATCATCATAAAAAGCAGTCTAAGAGATAATGAAGTTAGAACATTTGAATCCACTCCACCTGTTGCTAGTATACATCACATCGCCTTTCAGAATGGTTGAAGGACCCTAACATTGCATCCACCACTTATCAGCACCCATGCTTTCCAGCAAAATGAATTCCCACGTATGCAACATTTGGGAAGATAGACATCTACAGATGATGTTAACGGAGTACAAGTCAAGTTGGGGCGACTCAATCTATTATGCTAACAAAATCCCTCCATCTGACTCTCCTCTAAAATCAATTCTCCCGTGATATGGAGAAAGTAGAGATGACAGAGGAGGTGATGATGAACATCTTGGATCAAAGAGACCTAGAGAATATGAAGTTGCTAAAGAGAAGAAGAAAAGGAACAGTGTTGTTGAGGAGAAGAAACAAGCTGAGTACACTCAGAACCCTGATGGTAAAAACCCTATTTCCCTCCCAATTGTTCCTCAAACTCTGTCTGTGATCTAAGGTACCTCCCACAGTCCACTCAAGGAGAGAGAATTGATGGACCTTGAAACAGAGCAAACACCAAATGGGCACTTCCTCTCATAAAGGTCAGAGAGGAGAAAATGAAGAAAGTACGGGAAGCCCCAACGCCTTTATTTGATGAACGGTTAACACGATTTTAACAAAGATAACATGAATAAATCATCGGTAATGAGATCAACCCAGCTGAGGATAAAGGGTAACAAGAAAATGAAGTTTTTCATTTGCTATTCTTGATGTCTTGGATATGGGTGCAACCAATGCAGTCAAGTTGAATAAGGCCACTATCCAGGTAGTCAATTCAAAGGTGGAAGAACAAACTGCACTGATAGGACAAGCTGAAAACACATATCGTGGATCAGAATTTGAAGAATTCAAGAATTTACCTCTCAGAGCTTTTGTACATAATTCCCACTGCTTCCAGGCCTCCGGAAGAGCCTGTGTCACAGCCCACTGAATCAGAAACAGGGAATAAAACTGAATCGGAAAAAACAGCCATCAAAGACACAAGGGAAGTAATTGTGGACAATCTGAATGACAAAGAGAATTTACTTAAGGATGTCTGGCAGATTACTGAGAGATCTCAAAACTTGAGAAAACATTTTGAAGGCATAAAAGGGCAACTGGAGAAGTTAAAAAGTTATACCATTTTTAAGGTGACTTATGTGAGGCCTTACTTGCATATTGTAGCTACAATTGATGTTTCAGTTAGGGGAGCCCAACAATTGCCAAATGACATGCAGTTGATTGAAATTCAAAGAGGATGGAGTTACAGAATTTAATTGCTGACAGAATTGATCACTGACTGTAACACTCTGGAAGAAAAGAGAAAGAAATTGATGACAGAACTTGATAAGAATGTACCAGTGCAGCACTTGGAAGGCCCAGTTTTGATGAAGGAGAATCAGTTATGTGATAAAAAAATTAGATACTGCAATTTCCAAAATAAAAAGAAGATTTTGCTAGACTGTGATAGTAAAAAGAAGATATCTGTTAATGACATTAAACTTGGCTGATAAATGTTTTGGTGGCTAAATCCAACGTGAAATTGACAATCGAGTCTCAGCAATCTGAATTGTATTACAATGAAGATAACTTGTTGGAAATCAAAGTGAAAAGCAATACCACAGAAGGTCCCACTAAGGGCATCATATGAAGCAAACTAGATCATCTCAGGTCTCCCACTCAGCAGAACCAAACAGTGCCACAACAACAACAATAAAAGATGTGGAATCTTAACTTAAGCAAATCAAGAATGACCTGGAGGATGTTGATGTTTTGTAGCATCGGGGAGGTATTCTCACATTGGCCTTGGTGTCGGAAATGTGGAAATCTTTGTTGGCACTCACATTGCATTTTTACTTTGTAAAAACCCCTTTTATATAGAGCTGGGGCTTGGAATTGTTGTTGTTGGGGTTTTGCACCCACTTGAAGGAACAAACAATTCTAATTTAATGTTGAGTTTAGTGGAGGGCTTCTAAAGTAAGTTGGGGGCTTTTAAACTCACTTTTAGACTTTTATAAAAGGAGAGGCAATGTGAGGAGGCACTGCACATCTTATCTTGTCATCATGTGTTTGGCATGAGTGAGTGAGCACTATTGCCAAGGGGATTGTGGAGGCTAATTTCTGCAAAGAGGATCTTCACTTTGGAAAATCTGGTCTAGGGTTTCTGGTCTTTCTTTCTCAATTTTTTCAGCCAAGGAGGAGGAGCTGCACGTGTGAGAGAGAGAAGCCGCACGTGTGGGATCCGTACAGGCCATATGGTGMATTAATTGCAGGCCGTACCACACATCTGAACCGTACRGACAACAGCCRCACGTGCGAGCTGCAGGGCTGACACAGCCATACAGCCATGATGTCAGCAGGGTTTCAGGAAGATTTGTAAGTTGGAAGGTTTTATGGAATTTTGCTGAGATTGTAATTTTGCTGTGAAGACTGTTTTTGTCCTCGGKATCCTCAATCTCAAAATTATTTCTGAGTAAAATTTGTGTCTCATGTGCATGGATGATTTCTCTCTGATCTTTGTGCTTCCGCTAAAATTTTCTGTCATAATTTCAATGTAAAATTATTCAGTGATAACAGTCCTAGTATTTACTGTTTGAGGTCACTTGGAACAAGTTGGAAGTAATTTTCAGATCTAAAATTGAATGCATTGAATGCTTAAAAATTGACAGAGGAAACTGCTTGATGTTTTTGTAACTGCCATCAACCGCCAATAAAATCGGTTCGATTGCCTTTTTAAAGCTATGCAAAAGAGAGAAAAGTTCAACTCAACCTAGTTCAAAACACTATCCATGGAGTTCAGTTTACTTTTCATTGGCCTTCGCTTCTTCGCTTGTTCCTTTAGATATTGTCTTGAGGAGTTCATCCTGCATCACTGCTTGTAGTAA
This sequence comes from Picea engelmannii, assembly GCA_009831015.1. Lineage (NCBI taxonomy): Eukaryota > Viridiplantae > Streptophyta > Pinopsida > Pinales > Pinaceae > Picea > Picea engelmannii. The sequence goes on along the minus strand of ML790261.1, from coordinate 379,127 downwards.
GATGAATCCCATATTTCACCAACAGGTACCTTCAAGCTGAAGCACATGGAGATGAGCACAGCTTAACTGTCTTCAGTCATTCTTAATTCTTCTACTGAATCATTATGAAGCGACCTTTATTTTGAGTATTTTGTTACTAGAGTAGAGGACTTATAAAGGCTCTTCCTCTATTTTTCTTCCATAAATTATCAAAAGCTCCTCCACGGTCCACCTTTGAAGAGGATACACTACATTTAGCTATATGATGATGTAATATTGGATGGTTGTTTTACAGAGTGCATCACTTCCCTCTGTGTTTTAATCTTGTTTAAAGTTTGTCCCTAGTAAAAATCTTTGCTTCCTTCATCAACAGATATTACAATCCCTCAGGCAGAACCAGTGTCCTTGGATTCTCCCCACCTTAAAATCTTGGAGACACAGTTTCAAAGTTGCAGCCACAAGTTCTTCTCGCCTTAAATGTCTATTTTTGTAACCGTATTTAAGATTTTAAATGGTATATGTCCAGATTAATCCAACCTGTTAGTGTATTTATCCAAACTCATTAATATATCTAGTGTTCAGCATTTCAGTGCAGTGCCTCATTGGAGTTCAACTTTCAAGTAGACTGTTATATTTTAGTTTCTATGTTGTTCTATTCCACCCATTGTTTGAATGGTCAATGAGATTCTTTTGATCCCAATTTTCAATTTTGTGGTGTTTATGAATTTAGGTTTTATTATATATGTGAACATGCCTCCCTCACTTTTCATGGGGATTTCCATATGTTCATGAAGAATCATAATATTTTGGATGTCGATACACTTTGTTCCAATTATGGAGATGCTCCACTTCACAGAATAACAGTTGTGTGAATTGAATATCTCATTAGAAGTGTAACATTCAATAACTGTTCAAATGCCTGCGTAAATTTGAACACGTAGACAACAGTGGTTGAATGTTTGATTCTACTGCTTTATGGATGTATCTGTGAGATGATAATCATGTTATTTTAAAGGGCTTCTCACAAAAGTCTGGAATTCATAGGGAGTACCACCCTTATAACCAAATGGGGGATTTCCATAACCCACTGGAACCCTCAAGCTTGACCTATTCTGCTGTTACCCTCAGTCAACAAAACAGTGTCGACAAGTACATATTAATATCCTCATAAATAATAATTAATCCACATTAGTTTTAATAATTTAACATGCTCAAGACAAAGAACACTCAATGAAAATTAAATAATATTTCTGTTGAAACAAAAAATGTGAGCTAGAATCAATGACTGAGACCAGGATCTGGTATGTCATTAGCTCCATCTTACTTATTCAGAGTACTACCTACAATAAGTCGATAGAGGATATTAACTAAAGCAAATTAAATTTGAATCCAAGATTAATATTTTTAAATGCTATAAGCACCAATGGTATTGTTGACTGCATCTAATGACAACAAACATTACATAATACAAAAACACTAAAACATTATCAATTTTACTTGCCTTGATATTTTCACTGAATTTATAGTCTAATGTATTTGAAAATTTCTACCATAGTTAGTGTACCTCTTCTTCCGCCTGTAAGAAATGCTTCAAATCTTCACTATGTTGCAGTTGTGGATGAGAAGCAATTCGATTTATAAAGACATCCAATCCTCTACGCCTCAGCTCAATAAACTCCGCACTGAAGCGAAACTTCTCTGCATTGCAAAACAATCCAAATAAGAGCAGGCTGTGCAGCAAAAATAGATCGTAACTCAGCTTGTACTATCCAAGAAAACAACCAAACTTATATACCCATTCCAATTGTTTGAATTACAGTTATTAACTAGTTTATGGCATTCTACAGATGGAAGTTAGTAAAAATCACCAGGTCCCGGGACCAACATCATCGCATATAGGCTGTGAGACATCAAAATGCACTCATGATTTAGATCCAAGGGTTACTGTCAAATTTGATTTTAGCTTTGATGTCAACTGTAGACAATATGTAGTTGCCCATTATATAAGCACGCCTTCATTACTTGGGAGATCTGATTTCAGAATTTTGAGCCAATAACAAAAAATTGATCAAAGAGGTGTAAATAAACAAATAATATTGCATCAGTCATTTGACTATCTCTTGCTCTATGTAATCCTATGAGTACAATGGTGGGTGATTGCATAACCTTTTTTAAGCACGGATTTTCTTTAATTTCCTGTGAACTATATCTAATATAACTGTTCGGAAAGTACTAATTTGGGGATTTTGCAAGAACAGACCAGTTTCTAATTTGGAATGTGTTAATTCATTTATAAACACTTGGCTAAAAGGCAATGTAAAGCATCTTGTTATTTAGTTAATATCCATTGCAGTTCAAGTTCCATGTAAGGTATTAGAGCTCAAACCACTGGTTTTTTAAATCAAAAACCAAGAAAACGCACACCTGCAAAAACCACCAGCAGATTGACCCAACCTCCAATCAGAATTCAGAACTTTGCAAGAGGAACTGAAATCACAACAGGCCCTTCTTAAACAAGAGACAGAATCACAGCAAAAAACCATTAACTCTTGGGTTGATGTGGTCCACAAAAGAGATCAACCTCCCTAGCTTGCAGAGGTAGAGGAGGTGATACAAGCAAAACTCAACGAGGAATGTCTCTGTCGTACTCGAGAACTTAACCTCAGAGTACGTGGGCTCCCCCCTCCTAAAGCTTCATCAGACCCATTACAGATAGGCACTTCCTTCCTTCACAACACTTTGGACGTGAAGGACATCACTCTGGAACATGCATGGATGGGGCCCAACTCCACACTTCTCCATTTCCGGTCTCTAGAGGATCGTCTTAGAGCCCTCTGGGCTAAAAGACGATTGATTTCGCTTCCAACCACACATAAGATTGTCCTTGATGCAGACCTCACCAGGACCCAGCAGGCAGAACTCAAACATTCTAGGGATCTGGTCACAACAACACGAAAAGAGGGAAAGTGGGCAGTCATCCGCGACCTCAAGGCCATCATCTGAGACTCACACCCTCCGGGGTACTCTCCCCCTGGTCCAAATGATGCTCTCGCCCAGATGGGGGACATGTTTGAGGGAGCTTGGCCACCATATCCATTGGGTGCCAGAATTGTAATGGTACTTTTTGGTCCTCACCACGTACACTCCACAATGCAATCAAATCCCGTGACCTCGTTTTCCTCACAGAGACTCACGCGAGCCCCATGCAGACACCACCTCAGATTCATGGTTACCACTGGGTATGGTCTTGCTAACAAGAGAACAGGTCTAACAGTGTCAGAGGATCTTGGGGTGTCGCATGACTCATACGAGTCTCCCTTTAGAGTCGGGTTACTATGGTGACATCAGACGAGAACGCACGATTTTTGTGGGTCCGAATTCACCAGAATAGCACCATACTTTGAGACAGGTACATTGCAGTTTGCTATTTTCCCCCCAGCCTCGTCACACTTTGCACGCCATAGTGAGTCCGATGGAGACTCGTTCCCCAATCTTTACACTGACATTTCCCACTATTCCACTCTTGGGGAGGTGATTGTTCTAGGTGACTTCAATGCCCGTACCAAAGACATACAAATACCCCTTCATGACAGAGCGGAGGATGCACTCTGCCTCCAAGAGATAGAGTCGGGATTTGAGGGCCTTCATAGGAACTCAGCAGACAGGACTGGGCCTCTCACGGGATATGGGAGACACCTTTTACAACTATTGATTTTGAACGGGCTCCCATGTTTTCCAGGATCCGAGGATTTCACTTGCTTTCCCCACAGTGGGGGGGCCAGTGTGGTCGACTATGTCCTAGCCAACTAGGATCTCCTCCCTCACATCCAGCACCTCTTTGTTTCCCCCCTCCCTATGGCTGATCACGCCCTTCTCACTTTCTCCCTCTCTACATCACCTTCCCCTCCCCCCCCACCACCCCCTTGCACCACCTTCCTTTTTGATAGAGTCTATGCCGATTCTTACACCACTCGCCTTAAAGAGTTGCTTCCCCCTATTTCACACTTCAGATCATTGGACACAACCACAGCCAAATATGAGATACTCTCCAAGGTTCTCGAGGCAACAGCTCTTGATTCCTATCCCCACTCTACTCATCAACACACCCATAAACCCACCCCTGGCTCCTTCCCCATGAATCGTTGGTTCAATGATGAATGTAAAATCCTCCACAAACAACTTTGTTTCACCCTCACTCATGACCCCTCCACCTCCCCCAGCCTCCGTAAAACTTATCGTCAACTCCTTCGTCGCAAACAGCGAATGTTCCTCTCCCAAAGGAGGCTTGAACTTTGTGCGGCCCTCCGCCACTCTTCGAAAGCCTTTTGGCGTACCCTTTTTCCTAAACACCATGCTATCTCACCCGACCTAGACCCCCAACCCATGTTCTCCCACACGACCTCCCTTTACGACATTCCCGGGCAACCTCCCACCCACATTTGTTCCCGGCCCTCTTCTTGCCATCAAGATAGCAGCCAGAGCTATAAGCACCAATAAAGCAACAGATGAAGAAGGCCTCCAAGCCGAATTCCTTATGCATGATATTTGTTCCCTTGACTCACATATTGTTGATTTATTTAACCATGTAGTATGTTCAAGTTTCCCCCATTCCTGGACTAGACACATCATTCACCCTATCCACAAATCAGGGAATAGTTCTGATCCAAACAATTACAGGACTATTATGGTGGGACATACCTTCTCCAAACTTTATGCCACAGCTCTACATCAGCAGCTCTCTGACAATTTGGAAAGTCGCCATCTTAGAGCTAAACGACAGGCAGGCTTCCGCCCAGATTACCAGACGACCAATCACATTTTCACACTAAGAGCCATCATTAAGGAGGCCCATCATCGCTCTTCAAGGGTCTATTATTGTTTTGTAGACTTTCGAAACAATTTAATACAATGCCATGGGAGGCTTTATTCCAGAGACTTCGCGACATCAACATATCTGAGACCCTCCTAGCAACCATCATGAGACTATATGAGTGAGTTTTGGGACGTCTCGGGTTAGCTCATGGACTCTCTGATTTCATTCAAAGTACTATTGGGGTAAAACAGGGATGCCCCCTCTCGCCGACTCTCTTCGGAATCTACATTGAAGAGCTAGAGTCTTTCCTCCACAACCACATCCAAGATGGTGATGGTTGTCTCCTTCATCGGGTGTTGATCTCCCTGCTCCTTTTCGCTAATGACCTGATCTTGTTGGTCTCTACTCCTGAGGGCCTACAAAGGCAAATTGATGTCCTAGTTAGTTTTTGTGACCTCCGACAGTTGACGGTCAACTTGGGTAAAACCAAGGTCATGATCTTCAATGCCTCAAAACACACTCTCACAGACTTATACTTCTACTTCAGAGGGGAAGAGATTGAGATCATCACAGCTTACACCTACTTGGGGGACCAGTTCACGGGGCCTCGTTTTGGTATGCAACAAGCCCTCCAGCCTCAACTCAACAAAGGATATGAGTCCCTAGCCCTCATTGAGAGACAGTGTTTCCAAGGTCAGTTTCAGGACATCTCGTCCAAACTCTACCTCATGGAGGTGATTATCAAACCCACAGTACTCTATGGCTCAGAGATCTGGGGACCGAGCTTGATATAGACAGATTGGGCTTGGTTGGAGAGAGTCCGGACCTTGCTTCTCCGGCGCATCATCAGATGCAAACATACAGTCCCACAACCCATTATACAGGCAGAGTTCAGTGTCCACCCATCCCACCTCGAGGATATATTTCACTTGATCTCCTTCCTCCACAGAGTCAGATCTTTCAGAAACTCTAATTCCAGGAGGGAACGGTACCCCTACCTTGCACTTTGCTCCTCAGAGATCCTCGCCTAAGATCACTCCACAGGTCGCACACGAGGATGGTTTTCAAAGGCATCCCGACTTCTCCAGTCGATGACCGTCTCCCCGGAGCACCTTCCCCCTTTCAGGTACTCCTTAGATGCGTCGGCCCATCTCTTGTCGACTAGATAGATTGTGAACCGAGATATCAGAGAGGACATATACAGACTATATATTCAGGTCACCTGGACCTCACCCCTAACGAGAGAGTGTTTCCAAGGTCAGTTTCAAGACATCTCATCCAAACTCTACCTCGTGGAGGCGATTATCATGCCCGTGGTACTATATGGCTCAGAGATCTTAGGACCGAGTTTGATGCAAACGGATTGGGCTCGGTTGGAGAGAGTCCAGACCTCGCTTCTCCGGCGCATCATCAGATGCAAACGTACAGTCCCACAACCCATTATACAGGCATAGTTCGGTGTCCACCCATTTTGCCTCGAGCTTATCTTTCACTTGATCTCCTTCCTCCATAGAGTCAGATCTTTCAGGAACTCTGATTCCAAGAGGGAACAGTACCCCTACCTTGCACTTTGCTCCTCAAAGATCCTCGCCTTAGATCACTCCACAGGCCGCACATGAGAATGGTTTCCAGAGGCGTCTCGACTTCTCCAGTCAATGACCATCTCCCCAGAGCACCTTCCCCCTTTCAAGTACTCCTTAGATGCGTCGCCCCATCTCTTGTCGACTAGACAGATTGTGAACCAAGATATCAAAGAGGACATATACAAACTATATATTTAGGTCACCTGAACCTCACCCCCAACAAGCCTGGGCCCGAAGATGTCATTCTACTTAGAGAACTTCATGGAGTTGTAGGATGGTATCATTATCCACCCCCCATACACGTACAAACATTGGATGCACTCACTCAAGATCTCGTTGGGACAGCTCTGGGTTGGTTCTCATCGACTCCAAGTAGAGATCGATCACCATATTCAACGTCTTGATAAGATCTGCCCGATGTGTCACCCACAAGAGCCAAAGACAGAGAGACACCTCATTTTTCGTTGCCCCATTTACTATGAGATCTGAGGATGTTACTACTGCCTCTACAGGGACTCAGGGGACTCCCTCTCTACTTTCTTCCAATATCAAGATCAGAGGTGCCTAGCTCTTTTCATCAAGGAGATTCTTAGTCACAGATCCCAATTGTTGCACACCGCCCCCCACCTGGGACAGACCAGGAGGATCACTTTGTACTTCCATGCCCTCCCACCCAATCGGAGCAACAAACGACAGTCTGAGTTCCAGAGTACTCTAGACCATAGAGTGGTGAGACATCAGGCCCATTCTCCCCCCTTGGAGATCGATCGATATGTTTGAGACCAGTTCGGAGGTGCAGAATCATACACCCGACCACACAGCCTCATCGCGACAGATGTTTCAGCTCGAGGCGAGTTCAGAGCGGGGCACCTCTCGACCATCGTTTTGCCCCCCAGCCCCAACAGAGAAATCAGAGATCTATTTGAAGCTTCTTTCCTTCGACCTCGAATAGTAGGAGAACTGAGCTTTCTCACTCCTACATCGCCCCCAGGATCATACAGCTGGATCCCCCTATGGTACTCGAGGGCTCCGATAGTGAGCCAACATGACCCCCGTCCCCCCCTCGCCATCGATCATCATATCCAAGAGACATTGACCTCACTAGCTTCACTTTCAGATTATTCTCTCTCAGCTAGGATTGAGTTGTCCAACTCCTACCATGGACACTTCCACTTTGTATCACCGCACATATGATACTGTTATATACACTTTTTCCTTGGCTGTAATTAGACCGAGGGTTTCTTTCTTTTGTTATTCTCAGCATTATATAGGAGATGCTTTTGCACTCCCACATTGTACCCACACTTGTTGTATTCTTCAGTCCCATTGACCTACTTTTGTAGTCATTTGTTGGACATTAATAAAATTATCTTATCTTATCTAATCTATCTCATCCAGAAAGATGGCTCCAACATGGATATTATTCAACAGACAAACAGAACAAGATACTAACTTCAATATCTCCTGTTGTACATGATAACAGCTTTACATGAACAAGATACCAATCCCGTGCCTTTTACTAAAGCTAACTATCCACAGAAATCCCCGACATCAAAAATAACTTTAAAAAACGATGGAAATCGTAACCTCTTCCATAGAGCAACTAAACTATAAAACAGAAATAAATTCAAAGTATTCTACATGCTCTAAATTCTTAGCATTTTGGATCAACAAAGTGCCTTTATCTAGAAGCTGATGGTGTACCTCGTCACGCCACAAGGAACAAAAGGCAGACAATGAGCTAACCTTGTTCTGAAAAACAGATTTACATCAGATCTTCCAGAGAATGAATAAAGCAGAAATCCTAAAGCAATGCCAGATCCCAGAAAACGTAGACTGGACTACAGACGGAAGTCTCCAAACAGGGCAGCCCAAAAATGAATGTTTCCCTGGAGCAGCACTGAATGTTGATTACCACATCATGAGGTTTTGTCAAATAAGATAGGTTCACAAAGAACTGTCATAGAAGAGCAGATATGTTAAGTATTCTAGACATAATAGGATAAAAGTTGATTACCACATCATGAGGTTTAGTCAAATACACAAATGGGGATATCAAAAAGATGCATCACGTCCCTATCAGCTTCATTCAAACCTCAACGTCTCAACAACCTTCGCAAAAGTAGCTAGAGCAGAGACAGCAGATCGAATTTTAGATTGAGATCGATATCCAGAATCAAAGACAAAGGCAAAGCACACATGGGCAAGGGAAGGGCAAAAGGTGGGAGCAGCAGCAGTGTTAGTTGCTTACTTTGAACCAATTGATCAATCAATAGCTAAGGTAGCAAAGGCAAGGGTAGCTGGAGCAACAAAGCCAATTGATTGAGTACCATATAAAGGTTTGAAACAAACAGATATGCAAATTTTATATAAAGATCAGGGCACAATGGATATGGCGGTTAGGTGCTATTGATCCATAAAGCCATGCTTATAACCCATCCTTCTATACCATTAAGGCTATTTGAGGACATACTAGTTTCTTCTTCTTCGACCTAGTACGCAAAGATGTTGTGTCCTACACAACCCGCTATGTCCACACAATAACATTTTCTTGTGTAGCCAAGGTGTATGCACCCCGCACTAGGTTCATGCACCGCACTGAGTTCACAATTGGGTGCTTCTATTCTGTACTCAAGTGCGGGATGGCCCACACCAACCTCTCAACCATATCCACCCCACATAATTTGGAGTGTGTCCCCTGTGAGAGGGGCATCCCCAATTTGTCTTTGACATGTTAACCCTGTAATGTTTTGGCAAATCTACTTGTCAGAGGTTATTATGTGTAACAATGCACTAACAACAATTACAAGGGTCCAGCCTCATGGTAGTAGGCATACATACCTAAAAGGTTTAACTACACAGAGTGACTCAATGATTACAAGGGACGAGCCTCACAATAACAGGGACACCTTTTGTAGAAATTTCTGAAATGCTCTTAAACCATGTGAAAATTTCCAACAGAAATTTCACCTCTTTAATTAGAGGTTTCCCTAATCTTAACCATATGAATTTTCAGCCTTAGGGCTGTTATGAAATAAGGATAAAACAGCAGTGGCAGTGGACAATATTTCAATCCTTAACAATCCCAAATATCTAGGCAATCCAAGAGAAAAGATACCAAAGTGTTTCAATAAGTTTCATCTCTCTAAAGCAATATTATCATGCATAAACCATAACTGAAAACAATCATTTACAGCTGTAAACACAGCAGCAAAACAGCCCTTATTTTCTTCAATTACAATGTTAAATCACTTAACATAACTACTCTTTACTATGTCAAATCAGCAAGACATATATAGCTGGAAATCACAAACCATGCAGAACACAGATGGCTGAAAATCAAATCTGCAATTTTCACAAGTATTGGACAGCTGAAAACTTCATTAATATGCATAAGATGAAGTTCATTTACATACCATATCCTTATCACAAGGCTAGTACAATCCACTAGCTATCCAAAACCTTGGCTAGGGAAAACCAAGAAAACCATAGCTCAACCGAGGAGATCCAACAAGCATGAATCACTCAAGCAAGTCCTCCAAGGCAAGATGTGTACTCTTCTTCTTCACTTCTCCAAGTACAATATAGGGTTTCATCTCAAAACCCTGATCTCCAAATCTTCAAGGGATAAGACCCCCTAACCCTAGTCTTCAAGTTGCTCCAACAAGCTCAAGAAACCCTACCAACTCCCAAAGAGAGAGAGAGAGAGAGAGAGGTCAAGTACAATAGAAGATACAAGAGAGAGAATGACTCGTGTGCTCCTCCTAGTCACATCTCTAATCACAAGATGAACAAGAATGAATGAGTAAAGACTCTCTCCTTCCTCTATATATATGAGGGGTAAAGGAGGCCAACAATACATATGTGGGCCAAGGACCTTAAAAGAAACCTACAATAATCACATGTAGGCTCACACAAGTGGAGCGCTACACTCCAAGGGTAAACATGTCCAACTCAAAGGTGATTTCATACACAATAAGGACTCCAAGGTGATGTAGCTACACAAGATGTGTCCACACTCCTTCGTCACAAGCCCATATGGACTCCATCATTGCTCCTAAGCCATGTACTCCACTAGGTCCACTCCCCCCTGCATAAACATTGTCACAACCCAAGCATCCCCGAAGGAACTCCAAGCCTCCATACATTAATCCAAGCAACCCCTTGTTGTCTACGGCCTCGTGCTCTTCTCCAGGATGCACAATGCTCCGCCTAAATAGAGCATTTTCCAAGCAAGCAATCATCTCCTTGTGATCATCATGACGGACCTCACCCAAGCTATCAAGGGAACTCCAACACCCAAGGGAAGAATACCAAGCAAACACCCAAATGAAGCCAAGCAACCACTGAGTAAGCTATCTCTAATGTACAAATTCATCATGGACCATCTCCCATGCGCAAATACATCTCATACATATAGGGGCTGATCGTACCCCAAATCTCATGAAGCACCCCCAAACATGGTGCAAACACTTTTGGAGTAACTGAAAGATAACACTTCCCTGCAGACTGAAACCTGTAGATATTTCTAGATCTAGAGCAATTAATGCAACTTAAGAAATTTCTCCTCTTTCCTAGAGGTTTCCCAGATCTTAACCCCATGTATTTTCAGTCTTGGGGCTTTGTTATGAAATATGAAAAAATAGCAGCAACAGTGGACAATATTTCACCTTTTAACAACCCCAATAATCAAAGCAAACCAAAAGAAAAGATACCAAATGTGTGTAAACAAGTTTTGGCCCTCTGAGGCAATCTTAGTATGCATAAACCCGAACTGAAAATCACTTTATGACAACAGAAATTACAGTAGTAAATCTACCCTATCCTCTTCAAGATTAATGTTAAAACCCTTAACAATTTCATCCTTAACTTATGCAAATTGGCTAGACATACAAGTGCTGGAAATTACCAAACCATGAAGATAAAGATAGTTGAAAATCAAATCTGCAATAAGACAATTTTGGACCGCTGAAAACTTCATATGTA
>ML790261.1:335169-347923 GCA_009831015.1 Picea engelmannii | reverse complement strand
TTGCTTATTCAATATTTGCCAACATAACTTTCTCTATTTTGATGGAACCCGATGTCTCACAGATGGAAAATAAGTACAACAACCAACAGGGCAATTTCCTAACAAATTCGGTGGCAAATTTCATGGAACTATTTAATGTGGATGGCAGTGGTGAATCTTAAATTATAGGAAGAGGTCCATAGCCTTACCAATAAGTTTTCAAAGTTAAAATTAGAAAACTTAATCCGTGAATAACTGAACAATGATAACAAAGCACAGGAAAGTCTACATCCACCAAGAGTTCCCTACACGTTGAAATTTTGGATCATAGAAACACGTAGTGGGAAATCCTTTCCCAACATGCCTTATTCAAGTAAGAGGCGGACACTCAGCAGGAAACTCTCGGTTCTTGAGTTCAGGACATTAAGGGAAACAAGCCCCCCTAAATAGGTTTAGGAGGTCATTTAGGCCAAGCTACTTAAGAAGCGCACCAGGCGGGCTCGAGAATTGAACCTAAAGGTGAGCAGACTTCCAACATCACCTCTGACCTCTTCAGAACCTGTGCAAGTCGGTGCTTCTTTCCTTCAGGACACTTTGGATCTTCCCGATATGATTCTAGACTCCAGAGAACACATGGTTTGGCTCAAACTACACTATCTTTCTTTGTTTCCAAACCTTGGGAGACTAACTAAGATCCCTTAGGGCTAAGCAAAAACTTTTCTCCCTCACCCACGGGATTATCCTTCAGCAAATCTTACACCATCTCAAGTTGTTGATCTCAAACAGTCCAAGGAATAAGTGGCATCAGCACAAAAGGCCAACAAATGGGTCATCATTAAAGACCTTATAGAAGTCATTGTAGACTCCCCCTCGGGGTTGAACCAACCTAGACATACCAAATGACTCCCTAGTCGAGGCGAGTTCAAGATCTTAGGGATCTCAATTGGGTGTTTGAATTGTAGAGGAGTCTTTTGGTCTTCACCAAGCTCACTTTATGATGCACTCAGACCATAGGCTATTCTCTTCTTAACTAGGACCCACATGGATCCTGTTAGGACTATAACGAAATATCCAGGCTATCATTGTGTATTAGTCTTTAGACAAGAGATCCAAAGCTCCAACAATGTTCAAGGTTTACATGGTGTTACTTGTTTGATTTGAGACTCTCTCCAAAGCAAAGTTACATTGATTGATTCAAACGACTTTGCATGGTCCTACTTCCTCAGGCTTTGCTCTCCACAAGGATTCAAACAAGGACACATACCAAGACTTGTATTCCAATATCAATCAATACCCAATTTTGGTGGATGTCATCCTCCTAAGGAAATTCAATGCCCATACTAGAGCTCGACAAATTCCACTTCACCACAGTTACAAGGACACTTTTTGTCTACATGAGATAGACCCAGCTTTGGTGGACCATCACGGGATATCGAATCATGCATTGGGACCTCTCTTAACCTACAACAAGCACCTTTTGCAACCTTGGTCTGTCCCGAGATTTATTGCACCTGAATGGCTTTCCTTGCTTCCCGAACTCCAACAAGTTCACATGTTTCTCTCACAATGGGGAGCAATGTGGCCAACTACGTCCTACTGAAATAGGGTTTGCTTCCTTATATCCACCAATCTTCTATTATCCAAATCCCTCTTCTCCCTCTAATCCAATCCTCCCCCCTTCCCCAACTAATGCCTCCATACCACTATCTTGTTCAATGATGGGGATCCAAATGCCTAATCTTCCAACCTTTTCTCATTGCTTCCTCCCCTCTCTCATTTCTTGTCCCTTGAGTCCACCTCCTCCAAATATGCGCGTCTCTCTTCAACTATTTGCGAAGCAACCCTTAGCTCATGTCCCAATAGTAAAATCACCCCCTCATCTCATAAATTCCGAATCCATCCCTATGAACTAGTGGTATGATGAGGAGTGTAAAGCACATCATAGATAGCTCCATCGCACCTTCTTCCATGACCCCACCTCCTACCTACATCTCTAGAAATCCTATCATTACTTTCTTCACCACAAGAAACGCCTCTTCATCTCACAAAGGAGACGTGAATTGTGCGCATCCCTTCACCATTCCCCCAAAACCTTTTGGCACGCTCTCTTCCCCCACCATTCCAGTCTCCCTACTAACCTTGACTCCCAATCCATGTTCACCCATACAACCGCCCTCTACAATGAACCTAGGCAACCTACCATGCATGTGACTTCCCCCCCCAATCATCATATTCTTTGTTCTTTTACACTAACATATGACTGGCAATTCAGGAAATGTACACTAACAAAGCAACAAATGAGGAGGGGTTCCAAGTCAAGTTTTTCAAACATGGTAGACCATCACTTGTTGGGTACATGTTGATTTATTTAACCATGTTGTTTGTTATGGGTTTCTCCCACCATACTAATCAACCAATCTACAAATCAAGGTCTGGTGTTGATATAAACAATTACCAAACAATCACATCAAGCCATATGTTCTCTAAGCTTTATGCCATTTCCCTTCATCTACAATTATCAGGGGAGCTTGAGAGGACATAGCTTCAAGCTAGAGGGTAAGCAAGTTTCCAACCCAAGCACCAAAACATTAATCATATCCTCACCCTCAAAGCCATCATTGAAGAGGAGAGACATAGCTCTTCGAAAGTCTTTTATTAGTTTGTCAACTTTCAAAGGGCCTTTGACTTGGTCCCAAGGGAGGCCCTTTTTGAGAGGCTTAGAGAAATTGACATTTTGAAGATCTCTATCATGGATATTATTTGTCTCTAGAGTCCATTCTTGGTGGACTCCACACAACACATTGGGTGTCAGATTTATCAGGATGACCATTGGGGCGAAGTAGGGGTGCCCTCTTCCCCTACATTATTTGGGATCTAGATAGATGAGATGAATCCTTTCCTACATGAGCATATCAAACCCATTGATAGTTGCCTCGACCACCGGGTCTTGATAGTCAACTTGGATAAAACCAAGGTTATGATCTTCAACGAGTCAAGAAAGTCCTCTCAAACTACCACTTTTACTTTCAGAGGGTGGAGGTAGAGATCATCAGAACTTACACATACTTGGGGGTTCAGTTCTAAGACCCTATATTTTGTCCGAGGAAACTTGTCCAACCCCAAATCAACAAAAGGGCTACAAATCTCACTCCTCTCGAGAGACTATATTTTCAAAACTGTTTTCAAGACATATTGTCCAAGATGGGCCTCATGGGCAGCGTTATCAAAGCCACAGTTCTTTATGGCTCTGAGATTTGGGGACCTGCTCTGCTAGAGTTGAAATAGGCCATGACAAAGAGAGTTTAAGTACTCATGCTTCACCACAATATCAAAAGAAAGAGGACAGCTCCCTAGCCCATCATCCAAGTAGAGTTCCCAACCCAACCCTTCCTAATTGAAGCCATTTTCGATCTAGTCTCACTTCTACATCATGTTCGAAGCTTTGCTGACTCAACTGTCAATAGGGGTTGTTATCCTTATCTCACCTACTACTCCTTGTGAGTCGAAACCCATTGCAGTGACCATTCCTCCCAGGCGGATTCATTGTCAGTTTGCAAAGGCCACATATCTATTGTGGTTAGTTCGTATCTTGATGGACTACCTCCCCTTGTTCAAATATTCTCTAGATGCCCCTGGCCAATTCACGTCTACTAAGCAAGGTTTGAATAATATTTTTAGATAGGACATCTACAAGCCATATATTCAAGTTATTTGGGTCACCCACCAAGCAAGTTCAACCCCATCATGGAGTTGAAGCACAGCCTCATTGTTTGATATCCTTACACGCTTCATCACTGAATGCATGCTCTTAAGATCCGCTTGGGCCATTTCCGAGTGGGCTAACAGCAGCTTTGGGTAGAAGAGAATCATCGTATCACACAAGCAAACAAGATCTGCCAACTCTACTATCTTCACGAGATCGAGATAGAAGAGCACGTCATCTATTATGAGATCCGAGGATGGCACTACTACCTCTTTAGGGAGTCCCCAAACTCTTTATCCACCTTCTAATATCCGGACCAACAATGCCTATCCTTGCTCATGAGGGAGGCCCTTGGACTCCGTTCTCACTCACTCCGACCACCCCCCTAGACCGAACACTTTCAGGATGATCACATCTTTCTTTTGAATATTCCCAACAGACGGGGGCACCAACACCATATTAGCCACCAAACCCATGAGACCCTAGGAGGCCATTTGTGGTCCGCCAATGAGACCCTTATAAAGATGTCATATCACATCCCAAAACAATTCACACAACATCAATAAACAATCAACCTCTTCAAGGTCTCAACAAAAGATTGCATCGTCACACACCACAAACCAGTCCCTCCAACTCGTCTAAATCTTCCAACCAATCATCTATCGAGACTTTCTCTACAACCTCGAATGTTAGGAGCAGTGTTAGCAACATCGTGTTGTTGAAAATATCATCGAGAGTCCAAAAAAGAAAACATCGGGGAAAATGTCGGCAAAACTAAAATATCGAAAAAAATCAAAAAATATCGTCGACCCTCTAAAATACGATAATATCGCAATGTTAGAGATAACATTGCGATGTGGGTAACACTCGTTAGGAGAGATACAGACACTGAGATTTCTGGATTGGGGGAAGGAAGTTGTCCTTCCTCCTCCTTAGGTGACAACATCGAGGTGCATTAAGGTTCCCTACCGTATACACTCATGCCTGACATTCTCCCTAGGGTCTTAGTTCTCAACAGGGCTAGCATTATTGTTTCTACACTACATCTCTGTATTATGCTCTTCGATTTTTTATTTTAGATTCTAGATCTTAGATCTTGTAGTTTAAATCAGTGTTACCAACATCATGTCAGCGAAAATGTCGTCGAGGGTCCGAAAATGAAAATATCGGCAACATCAAGGAAAATATCAGAAAATGTCGTAAGAATGAAAATAGCAAAAAATATTCTCGACCTCGATTTTGCCGATAATATCGCCAACATCGCGATGTTGGTAACACTGATTCAAATCTTCTTTTATCATGCTTTCATACAAGCAACACTCCCACTTTGCATCAACATCGATGTACTTAGCAGTCCCATTGACCTATTTGTGGTCATTTGTTGGACATTAATAAAATTTTCTTATCTTATCTAGTAATCCCTTTTTTTATTTTAGCACTAACCTACACGTATAACCTATGCACCATTGCTAAGCCCCAAGGGTTAACGATATTGGTCTTGATGCCAGACATGTGTACTTTCCTCCAAAGTCGGGGAGGTCACAGGTTCGACTCTCGTGCTCCTTGGCGCTACAGTTTACCCTGCTTACCATCCATGGATCATGGGGAAGTATTCGATGGGTTTTCCGGAAAGCTTTATTCGGTAAGTAAATAAAAGATAATTATAAAAAAAAAATGATGTACATGAATATATATTGTTTTGATAAATTTGAATATTTTACATTTTTTTATTCAACTGGTTTTTATATGATTTTTCAATGAGTTCTAGTCCGATCCTAGTCCGGTTTGTAATTTGGGGCAAACCAGTGCCAATCTAGTTCTGGTTCTAAAAACTTTGGTTTTCCCTGGCTTCTTAGCATTCTCATTGAATCAAGAGTTAATCCAAAAGTTGTTTGAAGCTCTCCTTTCTTTTTGTGACTTTTTAGACTTACAATTCTAAAGACGAGGTTCAATAACCTCCATCGACTCATTACATTTGTCAATTATCCCCATTTTTGCACTCATAAATCCTAGTTGTGATTCTCTTTTTCCCTCTTATATCTCTCTTCAATTTGCTTGTTGATTGCTATTGCTTTTTGAGGAACCTTTCCTTTGGTTTGTTCCTCATTTCTAAAATCTCCTTGTGCCATTTAAACTCCACACACAATGGGTCATGGTCCCAAGTCATTTCGTAATGACAATTGTGGATTGAAAAGATTATGAGTTTACCTAGATTGTTGGGTGAAAACAAGACATGATCCACCACCCTTTGCCCATTGAGTGTGAAACATGTTGCTTCTCCTAAGCCCTTCTAGCAAGATAATCCATAGCATATGACTAAATTCTGAGCATTGCACATATTCCCTCTCCAAAGTGGGTGATTTCGTTGTTTGCGTCTCTACTAATTCCATAGGTCCTCGCCTTCAATTGGCCCAAGTGAATGCCCATTTTTTGTGTAGCTTGCCATTTATAAATTTCTTGTCTTCCAATTGAGTCCCCAACCAACATTATGTCTCCCTTACCATTAAGAGTCGCCACGTTATTTAGCATGCAATAGTATGGTTGTTCATTGCTTATACCTTGTTTCTTGCAAAATTTTGACTTGTGTAGGGCAATCTAGCATGTTGCCATGAAAATGCTAATGTTGTTGTTGTTGATATTATGGTAGCTGCGGGAGGTATTTACCTACACATGTAAACCTGTCGAGAATAGAATACTTCGGGAAGCAAGAAGAAACCCTAATGAGTTCGCTAATAACCCTAGAAGACATGTCGGCTCAAGAAGATAACTTGTATTAGGTTATTAGCTTCCAAGAGAAGAAGTCGACCAGAAGAAATAATATAATAATAATAATAATCTATTTTTAAGGTCACGGCCAAGCCACACCAAATTGGTGTATGAGACCCCCTTGTTTGTGGGACAAGGGACCCCACTTCGCCCGGCAATTTGACTGGTAAAGTCTACGAAGGTATACATACCCTACCCCCCTCTGGATTTGAACTTGTGACCTCTTAAGAGGAAACACATGTTCTTAACCATTAGGCCCACTCAGGGTGTATTATTGAATAGACAGATACCCAAAATGAGAAGTCGGCCCATGCAGTTAGCCAGAATTACTATAAATACAGGAGGCCAGTCTTCATTCTGGCAGGCAGTCTCAGAATTGCAGAGCAGCACTTGTGCGCACTCCAGTGCCCAGTTTTGTGCGCAGGTTTGGAGGAGAGCTGCCATTGCAGCAGCTGCAGCTAGCAGATCATGTTTGGCTTGGACTATCTCTTGGTTAGGGTTTGGACTATCTGATCAGCTCTTGTTGGTGTGCTATCCTTGGGGAAAGGAGCGCTACCCTTTGTTTGGCTATCTAGCCTAGGGTTTGCTTCCGGAGTGATTCTCTGTCAAGGTTAAGGTGCTCGAAGGGTGGCTTTGGTCTATGGTTGGGTGACAATAGTGATATTGTCGATGGTAAAACGAGCACATCCATTATATTCTAACAGTTGTTTTGTATTTTAAGCCATATGTATTGGTTGTGTTTGTCTACTTTCAGGTTTTGACATGTCTCTTTCACTAAGAAAGTGAGTCCACCAAGTCCTTTGCGGTTGTTTGACACTTGGTTCCATACGAGCCATTTTTTGTAACCTCCTATGTCTTGAATTTTGCATTTATGATGTTCATTTGTTTTAACTAGGATTCTTATATACAGCCTGAGTGGGCCTAACAATTGAGAAAATGTGTCTCCTTTTTGGAGGTCACAGGTTCAAATCCAAAGGGGGGTAGGGTATCTATATCTCCATAGATTAAGCAGTAAAATCACTGCATGGAGGGGATCCATTGTCCCACAAACAAGAGGGTCTCATACTTCAATTTGGTGCCTAGATAGGTTGTGACCTTGAAATAGATTATTATTATTGATGTTATTGATGTTGTTATTGTTGTTGTTGGTGTTGTTGTTGTTATATCTAACCTTATAGCCATTGGCCCTAAACCATAACCTCTTCTTCGTGGATATCCTCTACAATGTTGGATTTTAAATTGCTAGACTAACTGCAGTGGATAATTAGGACCTCAAGAAGAATAACCAAGCACAGATAACACAAAAAGTGGGTTTGCTCGGTTAACCATAGGTAATGCTCTTTCATTACCACCCAACCATAGGCATCCTCAAGTGCCACCCCCAAGAAGAGCTGGAGACCTGCTACAGAAAGATATCCAAGAGAAATTCACCCAAACACGGAGATATATGTTGTTACAGATGTGCCTAATCTATTGTCTCATAAATGCCTCGGATCAGGCCGAATTTTGCTGCCTACCTCAGATGTGTTAGGAGGGCAAGTTGTATGTCCAAAAATGAGGATAGGGTGCACTTATATATAGGTCCAATATAATGAGGGGAAGTGTCCTTTCACATAGGGTCGACTTGTGTAAATTGCATACAAGCTAATTTATATCATAATATAAATTAGTCCTTACTTAATAGGCCGACTTGTACCCTTATCTATCAACGCAAGTGATTTGGGGTTTTCTCTTCTCAAGATATCATTCGTAGGAGGTCTCTTGGAGGTGAATACCTGCCGCATCTACCAAAAACATCAAGACTCCCTCTTAGCTAGGGAGGTATTCTCAGTGATGTTTACTCCTGGTCCTCATATAGCCTCGCAGGCTATACCATGGTCCTCCGACCACGGCATGGTCTTGAAAACCATGTTATTGGAAGCATCTCCTCGTCACACTTTGCTACTCCAATGTGGACCTTTTCCATCTTCTAGGGCCTTCATCAACTAGAATGACACTAGGGTCTCATTGCCACTTAGTGTGCCATTGTTAAGGGCCTCATCACCACATGACATATCTCATCAAGGAACAATGGTCTCTATAAGGGTTGTTCGACACCAACCCAGATGAATGTTCTCCCAACCTGTTAGGGTTGTTGGGCACCAACCCAGGTGAGCATTCTCCCAACCATATGACCATGAGGTCTCCAAGGGTTGTTGGGCACCAACCCAGATGGATATTCCCAACCCCTAAGGGTTGTTGGCCAGTGGAATATCCTCCCAACCGCTTGGATACCTCAACCACTTGAGCTTGACCTCAAGGGTACATCACACATGGCTCATCCCATGTGGACACGTCAACACATGGCTCATCCCTCTAGAAACACTAGGGTCTATCCCATAGTGTGATGTCATGGGTCCACTCCCCATGACGTGTCCTCTAGTGCTCAACCACTAGGGACATCACTCTCACAGATCAACTCAACTAAGTCCATACGAGTATGAATTGGAGAGCCATCTCAAGTCATCTCAACTTAGTCCAGAGGAGTACGACAGGAGACCAAATACAAGTCAACTCAACTCAGTCCAGAGGAGTATGACTCATCTCATAGATTAACTCAACTAAGTCCATAGGAGTACGATCTTACCTATCACATAGGTGCCCTCACAGATCAACCCGACTCAGTCCAGAGGAGTACGATCTGGAGAATGTATCAGGAAGCTGCAATCATCAACCCTCCCTCTCAACGAGGGAGGCATCATCCCAAGTCTCTCACGAAAGTACTCAAACTTCATCCTAGTAAGAAGCTTCGTGAGATCATCTGCAATCTGGTTTTTTGTAGGAAAGTACTGCACCTGTATTGTTTCTCTCTGCATCATGTCTCGAACATAATGATATCACTGACCAATCAAATCTGCAAAGAGCTTGCGAAACCACACTACTTTGCGAACTGCCATCCACAATACTATCTGTTTCTGTGGTACTCATCGTATAGACATATCTCAGGCCATATCCATCAATCCTTGTATACCAAGTTCGAGGTGCTTGTATAAGTCCATACAAGGCCCTCTTCGATCTACACGCATGAGACTCCTTCTCATGTATCACAAAACCAACTGGCTCCTCGATGTACACTTTTTTCTCAATCTCTTCATTAAGAAAGGTTGTCTTCTCATCCACTTGATGTAATCTCCATCCCATGGCCACTGCAAGGGCAATGATCATCTGGATGGAAATATATCGAGCAATAGGAGCAAATGTCTCCTCATAATCTATTCCCTCCACCTAAGAGAAACCTCTGGCAACAAATCTCGTGTTGTGCTTCTCGATGCTCCCATCAGTTGTACGTTTGATCTTTATAGATCCACTTGGAAGTCACCACAAACTTCCCTTACGGTCTCAAAACAATATCCCACACATCATTCTTTACAATGGACTAATACTCCTCCATCATGGCTTCTCTCCATATCTGCTAACCGGATGCTTCCTCACAACAGGAAGGCTCAAGAATTAATGATGTGGCTCATAATGCAACATAACCCGACTATGATCTCTGTCTTTCTCGAAAAGTACCATGGGAGCTACATGTCCTTCTGCCTCCTGCATAGTTTGATGAGCCCACACAGGCCTCTTTCGACCTACTGCAATATCTCTAGGAATATCAACTGGATCATCTGGATCGACGGGCTCAACTAGCTCCCTCTGAAATGCTGAAGGGTGAGGGGGGAGAAGTCATCATCTCCTCCTCCCTCTCACTATCAATCTCCATGTGAGATCCTCTAGATCTCCAGAAGGCTATCTTCTCTTCAAAGGAAATAGTTGTCATGGGTCCACACAAATCAGATTGCATAAGATCCCCTTGGATTTGTCGTCACTGCTCGGAAAGGACCCCACAAGCTCTACGAATGCCATCATGCTCTACACGAAGATCTGGAAGTCCTGACACCATCTTCCCCAAGGCGGGAAGAGCTCTGTAATGTAAATGAGCAAGTCTCCTATGTTATTACTTGCTCAAACTGATGGAATCATGTGACAAGATTCGGACTAGAAAAACTTGTCAATCCATATAAACTCCTTGTCTAGTCAGACTTCTTCATGTCTCAAACCAGAGACCATCTAATATGTTGCCTTCTGCAACCGTCACTATGGCTCTCTCTCGGGGCTATCACTAGTGACATGTCTTCGTTGTAACCTGCCTGAAACAAGAAAAACAAAAGAAAAAGAAACATCTCCATGGCAACCTCCATGGAAGATAGCCTGCCAGGAACAAGAAAATAAAAGAAAAAAATATCTCCTAGAGGGGAGATCAACAAGTACATCTCTAGTATCATGACTTCAAAGCAACTTAAAGATTGTTATCACAGCTACAAGACCTACTTGTAATGTAGCAAGTCAGATATACAAGAAGTGTAGGTTACAAGCATGATAATTAAAACAATCAAACCTGGAGTCTTCTCTTCCAGAGAGAGTGAGATGCTCCTTTGAGTGCACTGAGATCCCTCTGGATCCACAATTGCAGCAAAAAGGTCCCTCCTCCTTCACCCTCATGATAATGATACAAATAAAAATATATATACAAGTGCAAACCTCTTAAATTGTAGCATTTTCCTTAGAAATTTGTTAGTTAGTGCAGCCTGTTACTCCTCCTTAGTACAAGCTCAGGACAGCATCAAATTCTGTCGTGACCTACTGTAAAAAATCTGTCTCGGGACAGGTCTGAAATTGGCTTTAGACCAGGGCTAAGCTCGGCATCAATCACTTCAGAATTCGGCCTTGAATACTTCTGTGAACTCTGCTTTAGGCTGCCACAGAATTCACCTTATAAACTTGTCTTTGCAGTCTTTCAAACTACCACAGAGAACATGCCAAAGACACCTACAATTTTCGCTTGAGTACACATGTGATTTATCTCAGAAGAAGGTTGAATTATGGTGTTTTTTGTCTTACTATGGCAGCCTTGGTAGGGTTCCTTCGATCCTGTGGTCAGCCTAAGACACTAAACAAGGGCTCGATCTTTTAACAGGTTCGGCCCCTTCTTCTGTATCAGCAGCAAGGCTTTCAACAGCCCTAGAACTTCTTCCTTGTTGTGCTAATGGTATTCTTCAAGAACTACTCGGATACCATGTTAGATTTTAAATTGCTAGACTAACTGCAATAAATAATTAGGACCTCAAGAAGAATAACCAAGCACAGATAACACAAAAATTGGGTTTGCTCAGTTAACCATAGGTAATGCTCTTTCATTACCACCCAACCATAGGCATCCTCAAGTGCCACCCCCGAGCAGAGCAGGAGACCTGTTACAGAAAGATATCCAAGAGAAATTCACCCAAACATAGAGATATATGTTGTTACAGATGTGCCCAATCTGTTGTCTCAGAAATGCCTCAGATCAGGCTGAATTTTGTTGCCTCGGACTAGTACTCCTGCAGCTACCTCATATGTGTTAGGAGGGCGAGTTGTGTGTCCAAAAATGAGGATAGGGTGCACTTATATATATAGGTCCAATATAATGAGGGGAAGTGTCTTTTCACATAGGGCTGACTTGTATAAATTGCATACAAGTTAATTTATATCATAATATAAATTAGTCTTTACTTAATAGGCCGACTTGTACCCTTATCTCTCAATGCAAGTGATTTGGGGTTTTCTCTTCTCAAGATATCATTCGTAGGAGGTCTCTTGGAGGTGAATACCTCCCGCAGCTACCAAAAACATCAACATACAATTCCATATCATTATTTTTAACTTGTCTTGGGTCATGGGGACCATATCTCCATATTTTTTGTTTGCATTTCTAAACTCCTCTACCTTGGCTTTAGCGTACCAAAGGAATACCCACTTGTCTTTCTATCTTGCCTCCTTGACTTTGGCAAGAGCCCAAGAGGGAAAGGAATTCTTCTTGCT
This sequence comes from Picea engelmannii, assembly GCA_009831015.1. Lineage (NCBI taxonomy): Eukaryota > Viridiplantae > Streptophyta > Pinopsida > Pinales > Pinaceae > Picea > Picea engelmannii. The sequence goes on along the minus strand of ML790261.1, from coordinate 335,589 downwards.
CTCGTAGGCATCAACCTACTCGAGCCTGTAAATCTCAAACAAAAGCGATGAGCAAAGTTGTCGGTGGTGCTTCAAGAGGTCCACCTCAAGGTCAAAGAAAAACTCATAAAGAGGCCTTGTACGATGATTTCATTACACACTATGAGGCAACCTATAATCATGTCACATGTCATCAACCTACTTGAGCCTGTAAATCTCAAACAAAAGCGATGAGCAAAGTTGGTGGTGCTTCAAGAGGTCCGCCTCAAGGTCAAAGAAAAACTCATAAAGAGGCCTTGTACAACGATTTCATTACACACTGTTGAAATAATGTAACTGCAAAGAGTATTCTTATTATTATTGATATATTATTCATAGGATCAATCCCCATTGTGGATTGATCATGTCGGTTATTGTAATAGGACCAAATCCCCTTTTGCG